>JAVQJG010192048.1:0-20116 GCA_036024015.1 Craterocephalus amniculus | reverse complement strand
AGCCAGCCTCTGCAGCCGCGGATCGGACCGCCAGGGTCCCCGCCTTTGGCTGCCGCCCAACTCACACGGCACCCGACCCCTACGGCCCCTCCCGTGGGTGGTGGGTCCACGGGAGGGTGTGTCTTTTTGTGTAGTCTGTAAATTCACCTCATTCATAGAACAATTGAATTTGATCAAATTTTCTTTTTTTTCCTGAGGTACCATTACGAACCCCGGCCCGCGGCGCTCCATGCCTGCCCTGGTCTACCTGCGAGCTCTGCTCTACATCCCTGAGCTGGTTTGGGCCTGTCTGGGAGCCGTGTGGGTGTCCGATGACGGCCGTGGCTGCGACCCCGCCACCGTGGGTTCAGTCATTTCTGCTGTAGTAGCCAGGTAGCATTTCTTCTTCCTTTTAAAAAGAAGACAAAGTTTAGTTTCTTTGTAGTAACCTTCCATCTTCGTTTGGAAAGCTGGATCATCCTGCTGTTCACGGCGCTGGGCGTAGTCTTCGTCTTCGACCCCCTGGGCAGCCCTCGTTCTCAGCAGGCTGCCATGGAGCCGCTGGGAGTGCGAGACATGGAGAGCAGCGAGGGGACCCAGTTCCTGTCCACCGCTCGCTCGCTGGCCGTGAAGGTGTGGGAGAGCCGGCTGCGGTTGCTGTGCTGCTGCCTGCCGCAGGACGAAAGCCACCGAGCTGCCTTCTCCAGCATCGCGCAGCTCTTCAGCGACTTCTTCTCTGTAAGCAACGCACCGTGCTTCTGGAAGTTTGGGCGGAAATGATGAAAATGCTGCAGAGAGCCATATACAATCTGTTAAATTTTTTCCCGAATTCTGTTATTTCCATTATATTTTTCTTAAATCCCATTTATTTCTACCTTTTACTCTTATTTTAGTACTAAGACAGTGTGTTTTTAATGTAAATGACAAAATGTAGACAAATTAAAAAGGCATTGACTTAATTTGGGGTGACTGAGACCAGAACGATGCATGCAGCCCTGTAGTTGTGGAGATAGATTTAATTTTTTTTGGGTTTGTCGTTTAAGACTGGAGGCAGAAAAATAGTGAAGTAGAGGTAAAACTGGAGATGATTTGTGTTGTGTTTGTGTTGTGGCATTGTGCTGCAGGATACCGACCTGGTTCCCAGTGACATAGCCGCTGGTTTGGCTCTGCTGCACCAGGAGCAGGATAAGGTGGAGCTGAGCAGAGACCCAGACGTCGTCGTCACTCACAGCCCTTCTTCTCCAATCGTAAGTCACCGCTTATGAACAGGAAACCAAACTCAGAAACTAGGGGTGAGCGATATATCGAAAATTTACCAATACAGAGATTTACAAGATACCTGATATCATTTTTGCCTGTACTGATAAATTTAATATTTTAAGAAAATGAAAATACAATGAGGCTGCCAAGTCAATGCTTATTCGTCCCAGTATTTATTAATTGATATTAAATATATTACAAAAACTCTGATTTCCAGCATGTACAGAACAGAGGGAGGCACCCGTCCATCAATCTGAAATTACATCAGTGGCTAATGATTAAGTGCTCAATGGAAACGTTTACACCACGTTTTAATTTAGAATTAAAGTTAATTACCCTTTAAACAAATGAAAAATTGTTTAAAACACTTAATTCCTGATGCAAATGTTAATTTCGAAATTAAACTTAATTCTGAATAAAGTGGCTGCTTTATTCGATTTTTAATTCTGAATCAGAAGCAAAAATGCTTCTAATTACGATGTTTTCTCATGTTGTCGAAAAGAAACGAAGTGGGAAGGAGAGTTTTTAACTTTTGGTAGACGTATGTACGGTACGTCACTTCTGCCATCCAACCAAACAGAACCCCTCCCAACCCCTGGCTTTAAAGCAGAAATAAGAAAACGTGTTTTCTGTGTGAACCTTAATTCCGAATTAATATTAATATTTTAATTCTGAATTATGTAATTGGGAATTATTAATACAACATGTTTTTACTCATTTCCTGTCTAAGGGACAGGACCTGGAGGCGGAGCTGGAGAAAGCGGCCCACTGCATGCAGTTTGCTGCGGCGGCCTACGGCTGGCCGTTGTACATCTACTCCAACCCCCTCACCGGACCCTGCAAGCTCAGCGGAGACTGGTAAGAAGCCGCTTTCTTCTGTATGAGTCAGTGTAGTAAAATATCTTCTGATGCCAGCTGCTCAGAGCAATAACTGCTTCCTGTCGCCGTGCTGCACGTTTCAGCTGCAGGAGTCGGGCGGCTGAGTACGACATCGTCGGAGGAGACCACCTCGGCTGCCACTTCTCCTCCATCCTGCAGAGCACCGGTTTGCACTACAGAGACTTCATCTATGTCAGCTTCCACAACCAGGTAGCACCTTCAGCCGTTAGTCCTCATCCGGAGGAGAGCGAGCGAACCCACAGAGACGGGATTATCTAACATGCATGTTGTGTTGCAGATCTATGAGATCCCGTTTTTTGTGGCTCTGGACCATAAGAGAGAAGCTGTTCTGGTCGCAGTCAGAGGAACGCTTTCACTGAAAGTAAGTTGGCACTCCAAACTTTACTTCGCCACAGTTTAATGTTGACTTCTGAAACACAGGTTGATTAAAAACTCTGCACTCTTTGCTTGTGAGGTCTTTAACTTAATTTAAAACCACCATGTTAGTGTGAGTTAGCAGGACTGGTTTTTAAAAATAAATGAAACTGGAGCATGACAAAGGCAAATGGCTAAAGGTGATGAACTGCTGTAGGTAAACATCAAACATCTGCTGTAGAAACCAAGAAAATCCACCAGTGTTTCCTGTACCGTTTCCTGATATACAAGTTAACATTACAGTTTAGATTTAATACAGATTTTGTGAAAAAATATATAGAAATAATCTAAAAAAAGACAAAAAGCTGTTGCAGAAACTCAGATAAAGCGCAGGGCGCTGGGTTGGTAGAGGCTACTAGGATCCCTGCCCCACATAGAGTCCACTAATATTTTGTTGGACCTTCTTTATCCTTTATCTGTGATACCAGCAGAATTCTCAGTGGCATTGTTTCTAGAAGCTTCTGCAACGTCACAAGATTTATTTCCAGCCCGTGTTGCAGTAATTTTTCACTTAGATGTTGCATTGATGATGGGAGAGTCCGACCCTGGTGCAACATCTCCTGCACATCCCACAGACTCTCCCTGGGCTCAGCTGGTGCAGAAATGATGAGTCATGCTTCCTGAACCACTTTCACAACCTCAGCCCCATGAATCCTGGTGCTGTTATGTTGGGATATCAGGGAAGATGGAATAAAATGCTCATTTAGTACAGTCAGGGAGTTAGCTGACCTCATTCTGCATGAACCAGACCAGAACCTAAACCTAAACCTAAACCTAGACCTGACCAGCTCCCGTAACCCAGATCATAGACTGGCCCTTCAGGTCTGTGCAGTAGCCATGATGGCTGCATCACTTCATCCTCCTCTCTTTATACCCCAATGCTCCAGTCACTTTGGACCAGTTTGGTCTGGACTAACACTGGCACAGATAAGAAATGTTTCCAGGGTTACGTTCATGGAATTTATATAATTTATATCTGTTTGAAGGAGGCCTCTTTGTTAGACAAGGAGGACTTTTAGGATTTGTTTATGTTTATGTTTAATCTAGGTCCCTGTAACTGCAGTTATTCTTCCAGAGATCTGACACGTGATAAGTGGAACATTACAACAGAAACAAAAAAGGATAGAAAACATTAAAAGATTGTATAAAAAAGGAATAAATAAAAATAAATGTGTTACTGATAGCTTGGTTGCGAATCCTCAGCTCACCTTCAGAGGTCTGCGGTCGTCCATGCAATGAGATCTACCCAGTTTTATCCCTGTGGTCATCATCTTATGTAATTTCATGTTGTGACTCCTTTATGACGCTTTCAGAGGAAAAATGTGACAGTTTCACCAAAAGTCTGAAACTTTCATGCTAAACACAACAAGAACTCATCTGGGACTTTTTGTCCGTCTGACGTCTGTGTCCTGTAGGACGCCCTGACCGACCTGTCGGCTGAATGTGAGAATCTGCCCGTGGACGGAGTGTCGGGAGCCTCCTATGCTCACAAGGTGAGGCGCTGCGAACCCGTCTTTCTTCCGGTTCGATCCTGATCGGCTGTTTCTCCTCTAACCGATGACCGTGCCTCCTGCAGGGCATGTGCCAGGCGGCAGGCTACATCTACAAGAAGCTGGTCAACGACGGCATTTTGAACCAGGCCTTCTCCATTGCACCGGTAAAATACACCAAGCTGCAACATGTGACTTCCTGTTACTCAGCGGGTCATTCCCAGTGCTGACAGCTTGTGGCTAACTCTCTAAGTGTGCATTTTGTAGGAGTACAAACTTGTCATCACTGGCCACAGTCTGGGCGCGGGCACGGCTTCGCTGTTGGCTATCCTCTTGCGTAATTCCTTCCCCACCCTGCAGTGCTACGCCTTCTCTCCACCAGGGGGACTCCTGAGGTAAGACAACAACTATACTGGATATTCTGCAACACACTGAGCAGAAAAAGTTGGGGTGAAAAAAGGGCAGTTATTCCTTTATTTAACAACAAACTGTATGAACTGAGAATATTTCACATTCTGTCTCTTTTGCTTCATGTCATTTGTTAAAATGCCTCCATTTGTGTTTATCAGAACTGGAAAAAGTTGTATTTTAGGGCTGATAATATTTTATTTAACTATATTTGAACTTGTTGGTCGCTGGGGTTTCCATCGTTTACAGCAGTATCTAAGAAAACTATATAACAATAAAATCATAGCTTAAATACAGTTTAACAACAACAAAAAAAAACAGTTGCAGGGTGATTTGTAAAAACTAAACCTTTAAAATCAACAAAAGAAGTAATATCGTGTTGAAGAAAGTTTCATGAGTTTAGTGCATCAAAGGAAAAGGCTGATTTTCCACACTCTGAGAGAACAAATGGCACTGTAAAGAGATAAAACTACCGGAACGAGTGGAGTAAGATCCAGAGTAGCGATGAATTGTATGTGAGCGGTTTTCCAGTGAGGGCCATGAAAAAAAACAGATAGCAGTGTTTGGTCACAGAGGGAGGACTCTGCAACTTTTTGATCTAAGACATAATGATGGGTGTCGTATCTGTCCTCGGTAATAAATCTGAGATCAGAGTGATAAACAGAGTCCAGAGGTTTGATGGTTGTAGCTGCTGCATGTGTGTAAGTGATGCCATCGTAGTTCAGGGGTCTGAAACCTGCGGCTCCGGAGCAACAAATGGATCTTTGGACTTTCCAGCATGGCTCCTCATAACATCGGCTAAAAATTATAATGAACCAACAAACATTATTAAATATAGATTTAGTGACAAATGCAGGTTTTTAGCTAGCCTGGCTTTCGCGACTATAATGCGAGCATATAGTCTGGCCAAGACTAATACAGAAACGGTTTCTCAGAAGGGACGGTTGACCCGTCTCTTTTAAATGTCGCTGTTTGTGATTGGTCGAAGCTTAAATCAATCAAAGTTTAAACCAATCACAGCACTCTTTTTGTCTGACTCGTGTGTAGCCAGCGGGGCTAACAGACTCTTACCGAAGCCGGTCGGGAGCAAGGCGAAAACGTCTTGTCCTCCAATAAATGTCTCTAAGGCTACACGTTGCTCAAATTTCAACTTAAATTTTCCGTTTAATGTGCTCAAAACGGATTCTACCGCTGTGTTAAATGCTCGTCGCTGCTACATGTTAGCTATGTTGACAGTTGTGCTGCCAACGGCTTCCAGTTGTAGTAGCACTACGTCACTGCCTTGAGGCCGGCTCTTTGAATAAGCTCAAATTTGATTGGCTCCCACCTTTTTGGGATTTTGGAAATCGGTTGAATAGGCCTCCTGGCCAAACTATATGGAGCTTGCGAATTTTAGTCGCGGTAGCCAGGCTAGAGATTTGACTCTAAAAGCAACATTATGGGACAGATTAGCATAACCAAACCTGCAGAGTATCCAAGATTAGGATTATTAGGATTCTCATAATAAATTACTAGTGTCTAGGGTGGCTTTTTGTTGCCCTCAAAGAAAAGACCCATTTTCCCCTTTTTATAAAGAAACTGTGTTGATAACATGAGTAAATTACACAGCATGTATTCATACTCTTCTACTGCAGCCATGCTGTCAGGTGTCACTAAAATCTCTAAAGTAGCTAAATTATCGGTACAATCTAAATAAATACTCCGAGAATTTGATAATTCGTAGTTTTGTAGATAGTAAAGTTATTAATTATACATAGACTTTCGCAAATATATGATTTAAGAATCCCCCCCAAGCCTTTTTTTTCCTCCTCAGTTTATGACAGTGCAGCTTTGATTGACATGCAGGACCGGGACCACATCAGGTGTCCGGCTCGTCTGACGGCGTCCGCTCTACGACTTCACATCTTGCTTCTTTTTCTGGAATTTCCTGAACTGAGACTGGATGGCCACGGCAGCCTTCTGTGTCTCTGGATCTTCCATGTCGATGTCGAAGTCCTGAGGGAGGTTGTTCTTCTTTTCATCTGTGGGAAGGTGAGAGGAAAGGGTCAGAGGTCAGGGCTCAGGTCGGAAGAGGACGGATGGAGAATTTATGTTATTGTTTATATGTAATCGTTTTTTCTCCCTTTGCGGCTGCTGTTTAAGCTGCTGTGACGAATCCAATGGCCCAGTTTTACACTACCATATAACTGCTTGGGTTGTGAATGGTGTTTTGTGTGGATGTAAAAGTCTGGAAGAGTCTTTTAGCAGACGGTTGCTTTATCATTTTGTTCTGCATGCTAGGATTAGTGCTTCCTAGCCTGTGCAAATATCTTCTGTGCCACACAAATCTCACGCAGCCCGTGTACAGGTGGCTCTAATCAAGAATAGGTCAAAGAAAAAAGCATCGTCTTTGATTGCTGCAGCCCATGCATGTCTTCATCACCAGACTGCCAGGATATCCACAAAGAACAGCAGCTCAACTGAAGCCTCCTGCTGCTATCTTTCAATCTTCAACTTGTCTTTTAAAAGAACACAGCAACCCCAGAATTTGACCTGCTTTATCCTGCTCAGGGTCCCGAGGGGACGCATAGCCAATCCCTGCTGTCACTGGGCTAGAAAAGGGATAAACCCTGATGGAATCATCAGTCTATCGCAGGGCTAAGCTACAGACTAACAGAAAAACAATCATTCATGCTCACGCTGTCGGCCCTAGCAGGCCTGTGATTGGACAATGGAAAGAAAAAAAACCCACAGAGGCCTTGTACCCCTAGCTGGGATCCAAATCAAGACTCTGTAGCTGTAAACCAACAATGGTGGACTTCTCCTCCATACCAATCAAGCTGCAGCCAGCGGATAGAAAATGGCATGAGTAGACGAGGATTGCATGTTGCACTCTCGCCGCTACATACATCCTGAGCTGAGCACCTCTGGCAATGACTGTCACAGTTTAAAGATAAAACTCAGTGCAGAATGATTGGCTTAGTGTTGTGGAACCAGAGTGTTGAGCAGATGAAATATACCTGGAATTTTCTTCGGATTTTCTTATCTCAGTCACGTGAGAAATAAAAAGAATTTGACATTGAACCTTAGAGCAAAGCTCTACAACTGGGCAACTTTTTGTAAAATAATAAGTTAAAACATAACTTTCACACCAGTACTGTTTGTATGCATCAGTACAATAACCCAAAATGATTCTCAATTAAAATAAAATATGTTTATATATTTTACCCTGCATATAATAAAATGTTTATTTTAGTGTGCGTGTATGTGAACAGGGGTAAAAATAGACTTGCTGTTGGTAAGAAAAGACTTGAAACATCCTATTTCAGAACATGTGTGCAGCTTCTGTCTTTCATTTCTCAGAGTTCTTCTGCTCCCTCTCCTGAGCTGAGACTCCTGCTTGATGTTTCTGAGCTGAGTTCAGAGCAGTCTGAGAGGATTCTCAGAAGCTTTATGAATACGGCCCCATGAGGGCGGTGGCCAAATGCCAAGCTGAAGGCTTCAAAGCTGCAGTGCACAAACCAATAGGTCACGTCACTGTAGCTGTAGCCTGTGATAGTGTTCACCAAACCATAATGACCTCCTTACTGCCCTCTGAGACCAACCGTTGTACATAACAACAGCCAACAGCCACAGGACCACAAGCAACGCTTTGTGTTGTGTTTAAAGACTCTGTTTAGTTTTCCGTTGTAGAGAAGAAGTTATTTTAGAGATGCAGACCAGCTTCTCTGCGGCATGACTGCTTGCTGAGTTTACCCAAAGAAGTATGCAGGGATCTGACACATAAAATTCTCGCACATAGGACTAGTATCATTTTCTGAAGCCTTTAAACTCCTCCTAACCATAAATCAGAAATCACCAACTCGATGCACTACTGGCCTGCAGGTGTTTGATATTTCACAGCGACAACTTAGCAGATTAAAATGAAATGATTCTCCGTAAGCTTGTTGTCAGCTTCTGTGAAGCCCATCAGGTGAGTCAGGTGAGTTTCAACAAGTTTCTAAAACTTTTCCCCAAATCGGAACATGTGTGCATTCTGCATTTAACTCCATATGCCTATTCATTTATATACATATGCAACATGTATTTTTTGCTTTCTCTGTGGATATCGTCATGATGGAAGAGTCAGCAGCAGTCTGTTACCTGTTCTATTTGTGCCTCGGGGACTGTATCTGGCAAATGTGGAACTTCAAGATTCCTGGATGGTAGGGGGTGGGGTAGGGGAGGTGTATGTGGGCAGTCTGTTTTGGTTTGATGTTGGTCTGGTGTTTTTTTTTGCATTATCCTTTTTATTCATTTATTTTTCCCCTTTTTAGTTTTTCTTTACTATCTCTATTTTTTTTACTCATTTATTTATCTATTTTATTTCAGGTCCTTACCCTGACTCATAATGAGGTGAAAGGGGTAAAGAGGGTGGGGAGGAATGGGATGAGGAGGAAGGAGAGAGGAAGGCAAGCAACCAAACAAATAGTAGCATGCAATCAACATAATCTGTGTTCAAACAATGTCATCCTGTTTGCTGGTAAATAAATACCCTCATATGTATATACAATATGGTTAAAATACAATAAAAGAAAAAAAGAATACAAAAAAAACCAAAAGATGTTTCTAAAGCTTGCAGGACAGGGGCCCTTAAAGACTGGAGTTAGTGTTCCCTGCCATTTACTGATAAAAAAAAAAAGCTGATATAACATAATTATATTATACACTGTCTGATGGGATGGATCTTCAAGGCTTTCACAATTTGATGTTTGGCGACATTTTTCTGAAACTTTTTTATAATTTTTAGACCTAGTTTGTTGCAGATTGGTCAGTGTCTACCAATCTGTACATCTGAGCGACTCTGAAATTTTCATTTCATACCCAGTCATGTTATTGGTCTGTTCCCACTTAATACTGTATGATCATTTGTGAAATGTTCCTCTTGGTTTGCTGCCATTAAACTCAAAATGAACTATTATTTCCCATCAAATGGTAAAATAACTCAGCTTCAACATCTGGTACGTTGTCTGGTATGAAATTTGTAAATAATTTAATTTTATTCTTAATCACATTTTAGACAATATCCCATTTTTTGGAACTGTGGTTGTGTATAAAAAATGTGTGAAACATTTTTCATATTTCAGATTATTAAAGCATTGTTCAGTTTGTACAGATTGTTTTGCAGATTCACATTTCCTCCTTCCGCTTCTTCGACATTCTTGTAGACTTTATTGTGCATTTGACCAGTTTGCATGCAGGAAATGGTGTTTGCATGGTTTTCCTGCATTATACCTGTGGTTCATAAAAGGTGCATTACACAGCTAGACTTACCCTGACCTTTTCAGCTCTCAAAGTCCTCATTTATCCCCTCAAGCTGGAGAATCTCTAACTGGTTCTATTCAAGACTAAATTTCAGGAGTTTTTTGCATCAAATAGGCACTAAACTCATCATTAAGAAAAACAGATAAACAAACAGAACACAATGAATGAAGGTGTAGGTTTCACACGCAGTTTTATTTTGTTTTGTACCGGTGTTGGCGGAGAAACTCTAATCATGTCGGTGTACATGCTCCACATGCCTGGCACTCATGGGAGATCAGTGAAAAGTCCTGCATATCGATAAGTGCAGCAAAATGAGATAACTGCTCTTCACGGCCCATTGGAGGAGAAAACTCCCTGAAGCGTTCATGAATTACACTTTCCCTCCACAAGATTGTCATAATCATACTGAAATAATAACGGTCATGTGTGGAGAGAGAAGAATTTAATTTCATTAGCAAAAAATCAAAATCACAGACATCATCACTCGGAGCGAAACGTCATTGTGTGTGCTTCGGTGGTGTGTGTGGAGATCTGAGCCCAGTCCTGGATGTTTAAAACACGCAGAGGGTGTGACTGTAATGAGCAAGAAGATTCTGTAGCATGAGACCTGCCAGCATCTCTGCTTGCTCACTAATGGCAGGAGGTCAGTTGTTTTTCAGGCATCATGCAGTGCAGAGCTCCGTGCATGCTGGTGCTGACCTGCTGTAGTTTGTCGAAGGCATGCGCTCTAGCATTAACTTAGATTTTTCCGAGTGGCCTACTTACGTTTGGATGGAGCCTTTTGTTGACCTGGCAGCCCTTGGATGACAGACAATAAAGACAAATATACTTAAACACACACCTCACACACTCTCTCTCTTGGATTACAGTCGAGGTGCATTGTGCTTCTGCATGAATGCGTCAAACTGCCACAAAAGATGATGGGATTATATGCATACAGGATCTGTGAAAGGTCATGTTTAAATTGTTTCCTGTAAGATTTGAAGTATTTCAAGACGATCTGGACGATGACAGATGAACCTGGTGGGATGAATGCTGAGCTTGCATCATGTGCTGATAAAGGGAAGTCATTTACACCCAGAAACTCCGAGGGACTGTGGTCCACAGGAAAAGAGCAAGTTAACCCCAACATTTCAGCCTTCTTTGCCAAATAATAGGAGTCTTATCATGCTAAGACAGTCCTGTACTATCATCCCACTTTCTGTTGTTTCATTGCAGTTTTTTCTTGAGTTAAATTTTTTCAATTAGGTTTGGTAATCATCTGATTCTCCCTGAGACATGTTCACAGTTTTAGTGGAAGTTCTGTGGATTTTAGAGACATTTGTTTGATCATACCCATCGATATATGTAAGATACAAGCTCTGTAAAGAAAAAAAAACAACCCATCTTTGCTCACAACTACTGATGTAATTATTCTTGGTTGAGAGGTCAAAGCATTGATTTACAACAGACTTGGATGAGCAGGGTTTCCTGAGTTGTGATGCAATAGTTAACTGGAAGCATCACTGTGGGAACAGTGAACATGTTTTCCTTTAATAATGATAAATATTAGAAAATTAAATAAGAAACAGAGGCATCAAGATTCGACTGGATAAGGTTCAGCCCTGCAGAACTTGGATGCTTGGTGTTGATCCTCCTTCCCCCTAAAAATCTCCCAGATTTATACTGCAGCTCCTGTAGAATAACTCATAATTCATAGCTGTAGAGGAGTTAACTTTCTGAATTATTTTACTAAATAATTATTTTACTGAGCCAGCTCAGTCTGTGGATGCCTCCTGGACTCCATCAAGGTGGTGGGGGAGAGGAGGGCTCTGGCCAAACTGTCCACCATCATGGACAACACCTCCCACCCTCTGCATCAGACTGTGGGGGCCCTAAGCAGCTCCTTCAGTAACAGACTCAGACTTCCAAGGTGTAGGATGGAGCGTTTCCGCAGGTCCTTCATCCCACACACCATCAGACTGTTTGATGCCGCTCTTTAACACTGTTTAACACCAGTATTATAACAAACATTTTTCTTTTTCTTTTTTTTTCCACATCTCAATAGGACGGATGCTTACTGACGTTTTTCATCATCACCATCACTAATGTCCTAGTTATTCACTTTGCGTTCTGTTTTTTTTATTCATATTCAACTGTGCAATAACACCTATGTATATAAATACTGTTTTTCTTTCTTTCTGTTATTATTATTTTACTATTTATTGTCTATTTTTTGTATATTATTTAATGCCTTTTTCTTCATTGTGTTTTTTTTGTTGTTTTTTTTTTGTTTAGAGCTACTGTAACAGTGTAATTTCCCCACTGTGGGATCAAAAAAGATTTTAATCTTAATCTTAATAATTTTCCTTCAAATGTAATAAATTTAATACAGTTTCATCAATTCTTTAGTCCAAAAGAAAAGGGGACAAAATCTGGGGGAAAAAATGTCAACTGAAGGTTATTCACACCTTCATACATTTTCCAAAATCCCTCCCCACCATGTCTGCGATGTTTCCCTCTGGACCAAACCTCAGCTGTAACCCACTCCGTCATCCTAGAAGCTGGGACAGAAATCCATTCCACTATGGATGTAGCATGTTATCAGCTGGCCCAGAAAGAAAAGAGGGGGCGACTTGTGGTCTCCAGGTAGATATATGTGATGCTTTATGTGCTGAATTGAGGTTATAAAGCCATTTGGCTGTAAATTAAGCTGCTATTAACCTTCTGTATTCTTTATTTGAAGAGAAAGTTGACTTAAAGAAGCAGAGGAGATCACGCTCAGAGATTCCTCTGTGTTTTGTATCAGGTGCTGCCATGAAACATAATTTAGCAAAAGCGAAAGCTGAAAAAAAGCAATTAAAGGATTTACAGAATCTGTTGGCTGAAATAGGAAAACCCTGCTGAGCCCCACAACCGGCGAGTGTGTATTCATGGTAAAATAGTCAACATCTGTTAATCCTGTAAATCAGAGTGGGGATGGCAGGCCGATTCTCGTCTCACCTGAGTGGAGGATTTGGAAAAACTATTCAGTGGTGTTGGTTCTTTAGAAACAGGCCTTTGTTCTTGTTTACTCTCATTTAGCCAGTTTGGCAGTTCTTCTCTTAACACCATTTATGAATTTCAAAGCATTTTTCCAAGAGCTGGAAACCGAATTCAAACTCTTTGTAACTTTATATTACCACCAACAATAGCAAGGCCCAGTTTGCAAAGTAGGTTTTCATGAAACTCAGGGAGCGGGTGTGTTTTCTCTTTTGTAAGAATGAACATAATGTCTCAGTTAAACCATAATTTATAGTCCCCAGTATGGCACTGAATCATTCTGGTGTTTCTTTTACTCACTGTCCAGCTAAAATATAAATCAAGTATTATAAGTTTTACCTTTATTTGATCTTGTGCACATTCAGTTTGTATAACAGACACCCAGTCAAAACACCCAAAGCTCAGACTTAAGCTAAGTTTAGCATCAGTATCAAACACCTCCATGGATTTGGGCTTTTATAGTTATCAGGTCCTCACCATTGATATCTTTTGTGTAATTTCGCACAGATCATATTACTTTTCAGAAGAGCTGTAGACATCAGACATTACACTGGAAATACCTTGGCCAGCAGATGGTTTGCTGCCTCCAGTCATTGCTCCAGATGTTTGTCTCTGTAAAGTAATAGAGAAAACAACAGGTTTTAAAAAGCAGAAAAAAATGTTGGAGATTTAATCTTCTCTCCTGCTTTTTGTTTTGCAATCTTCTGCAATTTCAAATAAAAAGGTTTTAAAGGAAATGCAGACACAAACAAAAACATATTAATATGAAAACAAAATCCAGCCATTCTCATATTTATTTTTATTCTTATTTCATTTCAGACAATCTCTTCAACACAGCACAGACCAAAATAAAATTGGTAAAAGGTGATTTAAGGATTGAGTTTTAAAAGTATAGAGGCAAAGAAATACCACGGTGAAACATTTGGTCAAGCAGAACAATAAAGAGCTACTCTAAGAAATGGCTCGTCAGACTTTACAGAGCAAAAACAAAGCCTCTCCAGTTAAACTTTTCCAGAAGCAGCACCAACTTCTCCTGGTCCTGAGTCTTCTGGCATGGACCATCACACAGCAGAGACATGTCTTATAGGCAGACTGATCAGTCATCATTTCGGAGAGAGAGACGTTGTTCTTAACCAAAGACAAAAACTAGCCTGTTAAAAAGCAGATATCGCTAACTGGGAGTTTGTTTACCATGCAGTGCGCACCCTAAAGATGTAGGAGGAGCTCCATAGCGAAAAAAGGGGACAGACAAAATAGACTGTTGTAAACGACGTTTGTTTTGAACAGGCGACGGCGAGTCGCTGTGGCTTTAAAGGTATGTATAAAAGTATTTGGGCAACAGAGCAAATTCCTTCCATTTTTCCACAAAAACAATGCAAATACATACTTTGCATAAATTACAAAGGGTATGGCTGTGGAAGAAGACGGATTAGCAGCTCACACTTGTGACTGATAGCATGGAAAACACTACAAAGAAAAATAGCCCATTGCTGCCATTTTTACTACGGTGTCTCAGAACAGACAAACAACCCTGTGCTTAGTTTAATAGAAGTCAGAGCACCGTTTGGGATAAGTAACACTTTAAAGGACCATAGAAGAAGACAGTATATGTGCACAATTTAACAGTCACCGGATTCATTTACAGATTCATATAAGTTTTGACAAAATTCTCAATGACAACCACCATTTATGTCCATTCACAACCCTGCTTGGTATTGGAAATTATTTGTATAGCCAGTGTCTGGTCTGTGCTGGATCTCTAATCCATGTTTCTCCATAAGAAGAAGTGCCCGCCTGTTTCTCTCTGACAACTGTTGTACCCGCAACATTACAAGATGAACACAGATGCTATGAATTATAGTGAGACAGAGCCCCACCAGCCATTAAAGCAGAATTTCCCTTTTTTTTTAAACCTGGGGTCTGTTTTTATCTTTCCTCTCATACATGTGAGTGATGGAGAAAGAAACGTTCAAGATTGTTCCAGTATTTAGCCAGGCAGGCAGCTAGCAGCACAGCTAATGACAAGCAGCGGGCAACTGCTCCTGTCTAAGTTCACCCTAAAAACGTGCTCCTTTAATGGGAGGATTTACCGGCTTTCAGTAAATTAATTAACATTTTATTGAGCTTAAGACTGCAAGTCACATTTTTCCACTTAGGCTACTGACATAATATGCTTTTATTTATTTATTTATTTATTTATTTTTTTATGTATACAATGGTTATCAACACAAAGGTTCAGTTGATTTATCTTCCAGCAGAGAGCATCGCTTCATCCCAGCTCGACCTGGATTATTAATCCTCTACTTTCAAAGAATTTTAGATGCCAAAGCAGTTCTGATGTGATCTGAGTCAAGTGGGAGCAAAGCCATGTCCCACAACACCACCAGGAAAACCAGTAAAAGGGGAACTTGTTTGGTTACAACGCATCTGTTTTCCTGTTTACACACAGAAATCAAAGTGACTTAATGCCGCTGAGATTAGCGGCACCACGCTGACTTTCATCTGCTTGATGGCACTCTGGTAATTTAATGGGGCAGGAGTGGAGCCGGTGATGGTGCCATGCATCACATCCCCGAAAAACCCACAAGCAAGGGTTGAACAGACACCCAGCAAGAGTACAATGAGTAACAATACTCTGCGTGAAGATGCAGCAGAATGCTGGGAAATAAAGATAGATGCCCCACACTGAAGTAAAAAGCCGCTGATTAAACTTCTGGATGCTTCTTCCTTCCTTTCAAATATTTAATTATCCTCCCTTTTTTTTTCTATCAGGCTTTTCGGAATTGATATACATCCACCCATATGAGAGGAACAACTCAAAGGACTTATTTTTCATGTAGGGTCACATTTATCAGTGATAAATATCAGCGACTACCATGAGGGAACTAAAAACCTCGCTGAAGTTACAGCTGCTGTTACATAATGAGCCTGAGAGGGAAATATTTATTTCAAAGGCTTGAAATGAACTCATTTCTAATAGTTAATGCCACATTTTTGGCAGACAGATTATTAAAAGTGTGTTTTTGGGCAATATGGGCCAAAATAATAAAACTTTTGTATTTTAGAACTACAACTACAGTAGTTGTAACAACTACAGCCTGAACACGCGGGCAAATTCCAGCTCATATACAGAACATCAGAAACTTCACAGCCACCTCGATGAATAAGTGTCAGCAGCAAAAAGCTTCAGCACTATTCATGGAGACATCAAAACTTTTACACTCACTTTTTGAATTACTTAACGCAAATATGTAATCAGCCAATCACATGGCAGCAACTCAGTACAGCTAGTCATATAGACATGCTCAAGGTCAAACTGAGCATCAGAATGTCAGGGATATGTGCCTCTAATACTGTATGTTTAGGATTTGTGTTGTGTTTCGCTTCCAACCCTCACTTATTATTATTATCTATAGAGAGACAGCTGGAATGCAGCATAGCTTGTGTTCGAACAAACTGGGTTTCCTTTAGGTTTTGTTCAGGGATTGTATATAGATGATCTGATTTAGGACTCAGTGACTAAATGTTGTCCAGATGCTGTTAGGGCTGAAAGATATATTGTTATCGTATCTATATGGAGATATGAACATTCAAGATATTAATACAGAAAAAGCAACAACATAAATGATATGGCTTTCCCTCGCGCTCGTCCTGCATGTACAGCTCTGAAAGCTTGTACTTTTCTGAAAAATACTTGGTTTTCACCGAACCCATAGTCATATTGTATCATATTGATATCGAGATATCTGGCATGAATATTGACATATAAAATTTTGTCCATATCGTTCAACCCTAGATGCTGTGTGAAAGGAGAGCTCTGGATGTTGGAGAACTGGCTACAGGTTAATCTCCCTGTAACGATGCTAGGATCAGTTTCAGCTCAGAGATCAATTAATTTAGACATGTGAAGATGAAAAATGTTCCAGCATGAAGAGTTTCTGTTATTAAAGCAGCAAATTGAAAGTAAAGAGAAAATCTTCAATGTGTCATCGTGTGTCTGGAAGAATCAATCGAGCTGTTAGGAGGAAGCTCTGTGGAACCTGGCATCATCCAACACGTCCATTTTTACCTCTAACATCCCGAATGAACTACCTCTGGCTGCTCGAGGTGAAGTTCAAGTCCTCACTTATCAATAAAATGTATCAATAATGTTGATTATGAAGCCAGGAGAAAGCTTGATAAGGGAAATCTAATCAATCTCATTTACACTCTTTCTTGTTTCTCTGGCTTTTCCTTTAATCATGCCGTCACTCCTCTGGTCCATTGGCTTTCCTGCTTCCTCTCCCACTCAGCCAATCAAATTGGGTCCCATCCACTTCTGCCCTTCTGTAGCACTGTGTATCGGGCATCTTCACAACCTTTTCCCAACAAAGGTTTGCTTCTTCAAAAGTCCAAACCAGCATCTATGAGGGTGCTGGTGCTATCAGTGGTGTCGAACTGGTAAAACAACAACATATAAACGTATCAATAACTCAACATTTGTCTCTTTTTTTCAATGATTAACTGGAGAAAAATAAGCAATTTATTTAGAAAAAACTATGAAAAAAATAAATCCGTAATTTATTTATGTACATTAAAAACACTATCTTATGTGTAAATGTCCATTTATATAAATGCAATTCTATTATTTGTTGCAAACATATTAATATTTTTCCCAAAATAAATGTTAACATATTTAAATAAGAATAGTTTTTTGTAAAAAAATATATATATTTTATGATAAAATTACAGTCAATTTTATCATATTTTTTTCTTGTATTAAATACGACTTTTTTTGAAAGTATTACAGTTAATACTTTCTGTGTTATTTTTATATTTACTAAGTTAATCGTGTGGGCGTGATTGGACCCTCTAGCTGCTGGTTTTGGCCCCTGGGCCATATGTTTGACCCCCCTGATCGAAGCTAGGGTTTTATACACTCTTTGTACACCGGAGTCCAACCACCAGAGACTTTATTCAAATTTGTAACCACCAATGAATTTGCATCAACCTGTAATTTAATCTCTCCTTATTGAACTGATGCTGGTGTTTCGGCCCCTTGTCTCCTGCATCAACAGCATCATCCAACGTTAAAAACATATGATATGGTAGGAGATCACTGCAAGGTAGCTCAGATATCTCAGAGACTAACTGGACAAAGTTTGGGAAAAACTCACCCTCATAAGTTACTTTAGTTTAAAAGCAGGTTTGGATCTTACCTGCACTCTATCGTGATCTTGGTACTGGTACTTCACTCAGTCTGAGTCACTCATAATTTTAGATTTCAGATAATTTTAGTCTAATTTCTTTCCCAGATATTCTGTTCCTCTCTGAGATTATATCACATCAGGGTTTGTGAGTCTGTCCAGCTCAACCCTCACACCTGTTATCTCAGACCTCAACTTAAAGGACGTGTTACAGACGCTGGCAAAGGACATCCGGCAGAGAAGCCTGTGATAGATACTGGCAACGGCGCCTCTGCAGTGCATAACTAAACTGAAGGCAGGAAAAGCAGGAGAAAAGAGTTTACAGCACTTATAGATGAAGTGCAATTAGATTTTAAACGGCAGTTCAGAGTAAAAGGAGTGTGCACATCATGAAAAGACGATGAAATTAAAGGCTTGGATAAATGCAGCCAATTTAAAAGAATTTTGAAGGGTGATTTGGAAGATGAAATTCAGCCATGCTAATCCCCTCAGATAAGATTCTGAACTCTGAGGACTCTTTAATCAAAATTTGGGAGCAGTCATTAGGGAGATGACATTTTTAATCCAAGCTGGAACGGGCGGCAGGAGTACGCTAAGATCTCTCCGGGTTTAAAAAAAGGAGCAGTATAAGAATGAACCAGAGCTGTACATTTCTTAAAGTTGAAATAAGCAGTATTGTTTTGCTAGGGATCATCCAGCATGGTCACAATAGAAAAATGCACCCGTGCAATCCTGGAGTTTAATTTTTTTCCTTCAATCACTTTCAGCTTTTCCCCTTAAACCCTGGTATGTTTTTTTTTGTTGCTGTTTGTTTTTTATCATACACTTTCAAGGGTGCATGAAATGAACGGAAAGATCAGGGATAAAAAAGGAAATGTTGTACCGGTCATAAAGATAAATATGTGAAAAGTCTGTAGGGTTCTTGGATCTCATTTATTAACTTAATGTATGCACAAACTACAGCATGAAAGATGTTTATCCAGCTACTGCCACAAAAAAACAGGGACTTATAAAAACAAACGTCATGGGAAAATGTACACATTTGTGTTTTCACCCATGTGCTTCAAAGAGATGGAGGAAATGAAATGTTAGATTCTGTCATATGTCTGTTTCAGTTTTATATCACAAGTTACAGAGCCAATAATAATTTCATGAGAAATTTCCATCTCAGAGAGAGTAAAGCCAGTTTAAATCATGAATGAACTTCCTTTCCTATGAAATCAGCACATCCTCATCATCACTTCCACCCCTGAGTGCAGAAGAGAAGATTTATAAAGTACTCAGTGTCTCACAGGCTTTAGCTACTGGTCACAATGCTATAAGAATCAGAAGGATTTGCATCAGGAGAACTACAGTCCAAACTCCTCAAACTAAAACTTTTTTGTTTTATTTTCTTATTTCAAACAAAAACCACCAGCATAGTTAAATAACAGCTGTTATCAAGTCTGAAAAGGAGTTTAATTCAGTAATTACTTAACAATAAGAATTAGGCTATAAAAATATACTAAATGATGCCGTTGCGAGTAAATTATGCATGCTATCGCGGACTGCATTGGAAAAGCAGTATGGAAGGAATATTTTTTAAGACGTTTTTCACCGGGCTCTATTTATCATCGTTGCAGCCGCAGGGAAATGAGATGTAAACCTCCCGATATCTCCGGCTACATGATGAGTATCAAGAAATTGTTCCAACGTCTCAATCAACATGAGGGTGAGTAAACAAATGAAGGCACATCATTTTGAGGGCGGAGTATCCCTTTAAATTGGTTCAGTTTCAATACACTTCTGAAATACAATGTTCAAAAGATCATTGTCCACATTTCTGTTCAATATTGGATTTATATCAGAATATGTCCATGGGTGGTTACATTTGGTGTTTGTTGAAAATGGTGAGCCGATGGCTTGTGTAAGAGGAAATAATATGCAAAAACTGCAAAAAATCTAAATTTGGCATTACCTTGGTGAGAGAAGCTCATTTTGAATGCAAGTCACACAGGCAACCATTTAGTTGTGTATATGCTCAGATCTCACCGAGCATTGGTAGGTATATATCTTTTTTATATAGCTATAGCATTTTTGGTGGAGATTGCTTGATTAGAAAATAGCTTTCTTTTTTTTTGTTAATCCATCTGAATTAAATTCTAAATGTGTGAACTGTGACAGATAAAGAGAACT
>JAVQJG010192046.1:0-20465 GCA_036024015.1 Craterocephalus amniculus | reverse complement strand
GGCGTTAACATGACCCGTGATGATGGTCGCTGCGCGCCCCCGATGTTTTGCAGCCAGGTCAAGTCATTCACATGTAAATGAACCGAGATATACACCCCGCACATGCCCCCTTGGAGCAGTATTAACAGCCTATTCTCTGAGGGCTTACTGCTGGAATCGCACCATCTGTCTCCTTGACGAGCTCTAACGGCTCTCTGGACCCCAACCGTCTGTCCAAACCAACCAGAGCGATATGGGCCCCATGCGCAACACGGGTGACAGTGGAGTCAGCTCTGACAGAAAGGTAAGATAAGTGGGAACTTATAGCCATGACCCATATTACAGCTGAGTTTGAAACTGACAGTGACTCAACTTCCCTTATTGTTGTGGCAGATGAGGAAACCTCTGGTGGAAAAGAAAAGGAGGGCTCGCATCAATGAAAGTTTGCAAGAGCTCAGAGGGTTCATTGCGGACGCAGACGTAAGGCCCTTTAAGTACAGTAGTGTGAAAAAATGAATGAATGCCTTAATTAGCCTAAACTAGCTCAGGTCACTAACGGTTGCTGCCTGTTTTGTGTTTCGCCAGTTACAATCAAAGATGGAGAATGCCGAGGTGCTGGAGGTGACAGTGAAACGCGTGGAGAGCATTCTGCAAAACCGTGCCGAAGGTAATCTTTTCCACACGATATTAACCTACTATTATTGTAAGTTTAGGTTGCTAAAGATTTAAGTTACACAGACCACTAAAACTTTTAACCAGCTATCATTCTTCCTTTGAAATATATAGTTCTTGTAAACCCTTTATTCATTAAAATTAGCGGATTAATATTCTAATGCTCTCAGGTGCGCCTCGATGTAGCCAATCAGAGCCCAGAGCTTGGCGTTCTTAGCTTAACGTTAAGTTTTTGGTTTATTTATAAAACTTTTAATTAAAAGGCGTATAACTTGGTCTTTTTCCTAGAGGTGGAAGCTGTAAACCGGGAAGCCTGTGAGCGGTTTGCCGCTGGCTACATCCAGTGTATGCACGACGTCCATACTTTTGTGTCCAGCTGTCCAGGAATAGACCCAGGGTTAGCAGGGGAGCTGCTGAACCATCTCCTCCAGTGCATGCCCCTGAACGACGAGGACCGACTCCGGGTGATCCTACCAGACACCCTGCCGGAAAACCTCGGCTGCAACAGCACTAAGTCCCTGCCTGAGAGCACGTACGGGGCCCTTGTGTCCCCAGCAGCGTCCACCGATGACCCCAGCTCAGACCTGGATGAGACAGACTCAGAGCAAAGTCAGGTTTCCTCCTCAGAGGAGGCCTTTGGTCTAAATGTGTTGCCTGGCTCAGCTGTGTCAAAGTCAGTGTGGAGACCTTGGTGAACCATTTAAAATGAAAATGCATGATAAAAAGATACATGATTTATGTATGATTTAGTTTGTTTTCCAAAGCCATGCTGAATGGCTTTGGAAAATACAGCTAATTATTCTTAACTTATTCAAATGCATCAAATGAGCTCTTGGTATAATATCTTTAAATGCAATTTAACTATATAATAAGTAAGATATGTAAATAAACCTCTTTTGCATAGGCCAGTGACCTGTGCTGTCTGCCATTGGAGGATATTTGCCTGTGTAAATATGTACTTGTTGACTGAGTTGTATAGACAATAGCTGTCTCACTGGACATGCATCATTAGTTGCATATAAATTATTTCCCGTTTAGAAACTCTTTAACTTTGTATTTAAATCTGTCCAATGATGCTTAGCATGCTACCTCACATGGTTCAACATTTCAATAAATTATCTTATAAATGGCTTATAAAGTCTTTTTGTGCAGAAGATTCTTAAAAAAGGACTTTTCACACACACTCTGATCCCACTAACCACCCACCCTGTTTCAGATATTAGCTATTACTCTACATTTGTGGGCCAGTTTGTGTGCGCTCTCTCACTCTCCAAGATCCTTTAACACATTGTAGGCATTTGTGAGGTGTGAAATGAGTAATACACACTCCTTTTATAGGCCTTTTTCAGAACTTATCAGATGGATTTTATAGCTCTACTTTAGCTCAGCTTTTTCACATTTTAAAATAACTTGGCCACATAACTTGCAATGTCATGACTGAAGTTTCTACTATGAAAATCTGCTGCACACCAGAGACGTTCATCTAATCACGCAATATTTGTAATTTTGTAAATACATCCGC
Source organism: Craterocephalus amniculus (assembly GCA_036024015.1). NCBI lineage: Eukaryota > Metazoa > Chordata > Actinopteri > Atheriniformes > Atherinidae > Craterocephalus > Craterocephalus amniculus. Next base: position 18,292 of record JAVQJG010192046.1, on the reverse strand, counting down.
AGATTAGAATTCATGTCCATGACATAGTTTTCCATCTGCAAAAACAGCTCCTACAGCTACACTTGAATAAGAAAATGTAACTATTTTGACAGCAGTCTTATTTCATCTCTTGTGTTCCTGTGATGTCCACAAAGTGTCACTTCTTACACTGTCCACAGTCCTTTCACCACCATCATCACTCTCTTTAAAGTGAGACGAGAAAAAGATAAATATAGCGAGCAATGGACTTAGCTAAAGGATGATCCTGTTTAACTGCTGGATCATGAATAAAGGGGTAATTAGATAAGATATTAATCATTTGCATTTTATCACACTTGTGTGTTCTTAGCCCACATTATTAATAGTGGAAATACATGCTTTGTTTTCTTTAGACTACTGTCATCTAAATCTTATTTATTTTGAATTTGTCAGCAAGAAGAAAAAGCTAAAGAAAGATGCGATTGTATAGCCTACCGTTTTGTGTCACTTCATGACTAGACCGGATTTGAGGTTCTGCAGAGGTGTAACTAACCACAGCAGGAGAGCAGTTTGTACATTTTCACACCTCATCCTCGGCTTGTATTTAAGTAAGAAGGTGTGAAAAGTGGAGGGAAGACGAGTCAGCGTCGCTTTGATCCGGAGAAGCTGCCTGTCTGTCATCTGGGAGCATCGCGGCTTTTGTTTCAATGCAGACATTTGCATCAGGAAGGTGAAAGTCACGACCTTAGACCACAGAAAGTTAAACATCAGGGGTACTCGTTCCTTATTAACATACCTATGTAATGCAGCTTATTTGTTGGCCTATTCTTTTTTTTTCTTCTAAAATCGTCTTTGATGGTCATGCGCAAAATTATCCATAGGCTGGAAGCATTTGGTCCGCAAACGCCCGCCTATCAGACGTAAACTGCGGTGTCATGTGTTTTAGTCTGCGCTGCCTGTCACTGCAGAGCAAAGAGGGGGAATCAAACGAGTCATGACACTTTTAAGAAAATTAGGCAACATTTTATTCTGAGAAAATATTATTATCAATAATAAGAACAAGTAAAGACACGAAAAAAGCTTTGCGTCAGTGTGTTCAATTAGCAAAATAACATGTCAAAAGGGTTTGAATGGCGGAGAATTAGTTTATGTCCGAATAAAAAAAACATGGACTCCAGCCAGCTGACGTCTGTCTGAGCTGTTGTATTCCCGGGCAATAATCCGAAAAACCAGGATAAAGTGACCTTTTATGTTGTGGAGGGAAATTCTGCAGAGCTCATGTCATTCATTCATATTCCCCAGGGTGACGTAATGTTACATCAGGCATACGAAAAAAACAAAAGTTATAACTTAATCGTCCCACCTTAATACAACAGTTTTTGTGTTTCCAGTTTAGTGGGAAAGGTGCTTATGTGGATTACAGGAGTCCCATCTATAAAATGACAGTAATCCTATTGGTCCTGTTGCTTCTGGAGCTTGATTTCTTTAAAATTTAGAAAAACATCTGTTTTTCAGAAACATTGTAAATATATGTACCCACACACACACTTAAGGACTGTTCCAAACATCAATACAAGCATAAAAAAGCATCAGCTTATTCAAACAAGATGCAGCAAAGATAGAAAAATTCAAACTGAAAGAAATGACAGATTTTATAAGAAACAGGTGACTGAAAGTATTATCATATTAAGCTGCTTTTTAAAATGTGTTACAGAGATGGCTCTAACGATAATGACAATAAAAATGTTGACTGTAACTGATCATGAAATCATGAAATATTAATCTTGCATGGGGGCAGGTAAGCAAACTGCACAGAGCAAATGCAAAGCATTATTGTCGTATTCTGAGTGCAGATGTCCTCACCACCTCCATCAGATGTGATAAGTAAATGTGTGCTTCAGAAGGTATTACTCAACATTATACTTCCCCTTCGCTGCATGTCAGAGAGAAATGCTGTGCTTTTTTCCCATCACAACATTCATCTAACATTTGTAGCCACACTGAGTTACAATACTGACATTTTTTTTTCCAAGCACAACATAAAATCAGTTTTATAAACTAGGACTTTATGCTGCGTGCTTGTTCAATATTCAATGACAAAAAAATAAACAATAACTTAACAACATCCATCTTTCAACCACTGCGGCCAACAAAGTGCACTTGTGCTCATTCAGTGTTTGATGTGTATGAGTTACAGGCATCTGAAACTAACTCTGACTAACCTCCACCTGTTTTCACCACACGCCAGTGTTGCAGGGCATTGTTGTGACTGTGGAAACATCTCAAAATATTGAGTTCATTCATCACTGAGACTTCAGGCTACAGAGCGGAAATGTTTACTTTGGTGGTATGTCTCATTATTGTGTCGTTCAATGCACAGCTGTAGGGCATATAGTTATTTTTCATATTTACGATTGAATAAAATCTGGAGAAGTTTCTAATGTTAAAGTTTTTTAATTGCTGGTAAAAGTTACAAGAATTTTACACTTAAAACATATGAAATAACCAAGGTCAAGCATATGAATTAGTTTGAGTAATTTATCTATCAATCCGCCCTTTGGAACTGGTTTTGCTTCTTGAGCTAAAGGTTCATTTCAAAAACAATCTGAGCAAAATCTTTTAAACTTTAGTTCACAGTGTGGTTCATGTCGTTTGGAATAAATAGCATGAGTGGAACATTTATTATTCTTTTTATTTAATTTGATCTATTTCTATGGTCCTTGAGCAGTATCTGCTCCTTGTGTCTCCACAGAGCAAATCTCCAAGATGTATGAAATCTGAATGTGATAGCATTTACACATTTATTTTATGCTACCGTTATGTTGTTTTACATGTTTTTCTTACATTTTATGTTCAGCATTTGTGATCTTTCTCTGTGAAAAGTGCTTTTACTGATTTACTTTTACTTACTCAGTACTTTAGTACTCTTTATTTGTTTGGTGGAAATCCTGGATTCTATTTTATTTTATTTTTTGTTTATTTTATGTTTTTTGTATTCTGCCAAGTTAAAAGTTCCATATTCAGTTGGTGTTAAAAGTGCTTTATATAGTAAGTCTGACTGATGTGAGTACAAACAGGAGTTTCTAGATGCATTTCCATTTCTATGAGTACATGAGTGCTCCTCTGAAGGACTTCACTGTTGGTTTTGTGGGGCGGCCAGAGGAAGACCAGGCCTAAGTGGCCTCCTCTGACAACCCCTTTTGCTCTACCAGTGGTATTTTGAAGCTTATATTTCCTTTGCAGGGCGCAGCATCCCATAATTAGTGCATGATATGTTTTCACGGTGGCAAACACTGCAATGTTCTACACTGACAAAAAAACAGCAATAAAAAATATATGTAGCCACAAAGCAACTCCTCAAGCAACAAATGAATCCTGTTTAGTGTACCTTAAAATAAAATTAAATTCAATGTCCACCACATATATTCACATTCTACAAAAATATGACATTTACAAAAAGACAGAACCAGTGACAACTCGTCTGAAGCAGTTCCTTTTTTTCAAGTTGGCTCTTCGGAGTCCTGCAGAACATGAAGCGGATAAGTAGCTCTAGTCCCTATCAGTTGATTGTCTTTTAGCCTGTGTATGGGGTCAGGGGATGGGCCGAGGCAGGTGCTGATGTCCGAGTTCGAGGGTTCCTCTCTGTGCTTTTGCTGAAAGCTGATGTGGTCCAATTCTGATTCACTGAGTTCAAGGTCTGTCTGGTCCTCCGTCCCAACTCCTGCCTCTGCAGTGCCATCACAGCAGGAGCAACCCTGGAAAACGCAAATACACAATTAAATCGGGCCGATTAAATCAGAAGTAACGCATGTTTACGTGTAGCAAAAAGTGCAAGGCTACCTTGAGATCTATGGCTTTGGGTAAACCACCCTTCTTGATCCAGGGGTGGACCTCCATCAGCTCCTTCCTCTGCTCCTCGGAGAACTGAGGTTGGCACTTGTAAAGCAGCCGCAGCTTGTCTTTGTCGTCATTGAGCACTTTCTGAATGTTACTGTGAATAAATGCAAACACAACCACATTCAATAAATGATGTCAAAGTTCTGAGTCGATGCAAAAGCTGGGTTTCATATAGGAGAGCAGTCCAACAACAAAGCTTTTGACTCTGTTGCAGCATGTATTGCTGTGACATCCCATCTCCTTTTACTAAGTCCCTGCTCCTCCATGTACAGTCATCCACCCCATTATAATATCAGGCTCTATAAACCCAGTATATGAGGGCACCATCTACTGGCTGAAAAATCTCACTGCCACACAATGTAGTGCTTATTAAGTTTCAATATAGGTCTATTATCAAACCACGGGGACATTCACATAGATATAACAAAGACCTTTGCTCTCATGCTGCATTCAGAACTCATTTCCAAATGAAAAAAAGGAAACATGATTTATTTCCTTGTTGGAAATATGGGCCCAGTTTATAACTTAAATAATTCCCCCAGAAAAGCACCTATCCAAGTCAAATCTTTAACACATTGGGCAAAGTGTTGTTAAAGTAGTTCGAGAATAGTTATTTCTAAAGGGAATTATCATTTTAATTAATTACGTTTTGTATCTGCTGATTAGGGTTTGCTGTTAATAGAAAAAAGTAAAGATGGTTTGTTTCCTTTCTCTCTTTATTGGAGGTCAAAAATGACTTGACTGTCTGTTTTCTTTTTTACTTGAGATGAGGCGCATAAAATGCAATATAAGCACAAAATACTTTTATTAATGAAAGGAAGAACCCTGGTAATAATGTTCTGGGGGATATGGATGCAAAAAGTATAGTGGCATAGAGCACCATAAAGTCACTGAAAATCATTCATTAGAATTTGCTCTGTAACATTTAAATGGGAATATGAGTACCATCTTATCAGCAGTCAAGTAACAAAGACTTGTTAAATATTGTTAAATAACAAGTTAAATACTGCTATGCATGTAAAGGTAGCCAGGGCCAACAAATTGAGCTACATGTGCAACCAGGGACAGAAAGTAGACATCAAGTAAAAAAAATAATGTAGATCTTTAAAAGGTTTTTAAATTCCTCTCACATGTTGATGATTCCAGATAAAATGAGATCTGACCTGAAAAATCAAGTATGTAATACCGCTGCAGGACAGTCTGCCTGAATTTAAGCGTATTCCTTACCACCCTTAAGAAACCAGGTTGGTAAAATGTCAGACCAGAGTGACTACAGAACAGCTGTCCTTCCCACAGGCTGCAGCTCCATGCTTGGACTCACCGTGAAGGCAGCTGATACGTCATCATCATTTTCTCATCTGTGTTGGCCATGAGCAGCCACATCGGGTCCTGCAGCACACACTTGATGACCTGTTCGCTCGGCTCCATCTCCACAGACCTTCCCTCATTGCTGCTTAAGTGACCTTTGACCCTCTGACTGCTCTGAGACGAGTCCACGCTGGCAAAGTATTTACTACTGTTGTTGCTTCCTGAAAAGAACCAAGAAAACCCAGACTTAAAAACATGACATGTTGCATGTTAGAAAAATGCTCTTTTATGCAGAATACAGGGAGGTTATTTAGATAAAAAGTCAAAGAAGTGTATATCCGTTAAATAAAATAGAATAATTTCCATCTTCTTGTACTACCTTGACAAGTTTGTCTTTGTCATTTGCCCTTAAAGCTGAATGAAATGCATTTTTTAATGTAAATAAGATCCAGTGAGACGTGTGCGGACCTGAACAACTGCCGGAGATCCCGCTAGCTGAGGCTCCGCTGGCTGACGTCCTGCTTTTCGATGTCCCGCTGGCTGAAGTCCCACAGCCGTTGGAGCCCGAGGCCATTGAGCCAGATGTGGCCGAGCCAGTGCCAGAATAGGAGTCCTCTTGTAGAATGATGTCCAACATGTCGCTGGACATAGAGTTGGCATCGCTGTTGTTACCATAGCCATGCGAGCTCCTCTGTAAAGACACAAAGAGTGAAGTAATATCAATAAAGAGGAACCTGATGGCACTGAGTGCCCTTCTGCCGCTTCTCTGAATTGCGGGCAGGTGCAATGTCGCCGATTGTTTCGCAACCCCGGAATAAATCTCCGCTCAGTAATGAATGTCCCTGTTGGCCAATAACAGGTCTTGCACAACGTAAAACCACCAGGTTTTAGTAGGTTTAGAAAAATATGGTGACATACAAAAAAAATCTAAATAAAAAGAAACATTGTGCGTGACACAGGATGGTTGGCAACAACTTCCTTCCTGTGTTTCTGCTCACATCTTATTATATGAGTACAAAGAACTAATTCTCCACAACTGATGCTCAAACAAGTTTCTGTAAAAGAGATTATTGTTTTGGCTGAATCACAGCAGACTTGCATGCAAAATCATAGTGCACACAGGGGGGGGGGACAAAACAGAAAACTAATTAAACCGTTGGAAGGATGCCATTTGGCCTACAGTATGGTCAGATCTTCATGTTAGCAACAATTAGAAACAAACACAATCTATGCGTTTTATTGACTCAAATCATTTTGTTCAAAGCTGATGTGAACCAGAAGGGCAATTAAATCAAGATGGACTCATGAGTTAGACTCTGCAGTCAAATAAATCCACGCATGTCTAAGCTATTTTCGTCAACTAAACAATTTAAACATCTGTGAAAACCAAGCTGCTTAACACAAACTGAGTTCATGCAGTGACAACAAGGACCTGCGACTTTCCAGTAAAAGACAAACACCATCGGATACATATAAACAAATACACAAAAATAAGTGCTGTGGGGTGGAAGCGAGATTGCAACAATGAAAACCTCCTCTTAGCATCATGATGTGAGGGTGAATGCTGCTTTGGGCACGAAGGGAAAAGAACTGATGAAGGTATCAGCTGAAGATCAGAGGAACCTGGCTGATGCAGAAGAAAAATTACCCTAAACATGAAATCAAGTCCAATCAGAGCGCACAAACCCTTGACCTTTATTAAGGTCAAAAGCACAAGGTTCCCCTCAGAAAAGACCTGAATCTGGCTGAGAATGCAGCTGGCAGACTGGGGAGTCCCGCTGCCGAAGGAGGTCTGACCAGGTACCGAAACAAACTATTTGCACTTTAGAAACAGTTTGGACTTAATCACATTGTGTTTGCCTGTAAGTTGTGATATGGATGAAGATCAAACCAGAGTTTTACCAGCAATTACAAAAGATAAAAATTCCAAAGGCTGTGTGTTGTCCAAAAAAGCCCACTAAAACTTTCTTTCCAGGTCAGAAGTTTCTCCGTCTCACGCGCCAACAGATATCCATGCTAAGCTAAGCTCGCTGCTAAACATTTAAGTACAGTAAAGGTTAAAATATTATCATAAGTCACATGAATGTACAGAAGAGAAACTGTTACAGTAGATACATGGTTTCTGGGAGGTGTAGGATTTGAAAGGTGTGGAGGTTTTCTGATGATTTGCCTACCTCGTCGCTGTACGACCCCAGCCTAGACCACACTTTATCCCAAGACAAACGCTCACAGACACAGGGTGTGCCCTCGAAATACAAGGGTCCAGGTGGACCAAGGAGACTGAGAGAGGGCTAAAGGGTGTAAGGGATAATAACATCATGTGTTAACACCCGGCTCCACATTTCATCGGAGGAGTCTTGACTGATTTGACTTTACACATGGCATGCAATACAACAAAATTTATCATTGCGTGAATATTTTTGTGTGAATCATTGCGATGTTGGGATCAAATCCCAAAACAGAGACACATGATTCAAAGTCTAGTGGGTGGGTGGGTGGGTGGGGTGCAGACCACAACGGTAAAGTTCAGCGAAGCATTTTTTTTTTTTGTCAGGAAGCGTTACAGTCGGAGGACTGTGGGAGTTTTTCACACTTACCTGATTCAGCTCTCTCCCTTTGGTCTGGTTGCTGCTTGCTCCTTTCTCCCGTTTGGCCATGTTATTCGCTGGTCCTCCTGAAGGGAGCGCTGCGCCGTTCTGCCGGTCCACAGACAGTTCAAGCTCCAGCAGGTTGAGCGGCGAGCTGCAGCGGGACTGGAACAACGGCGGCGACGTCGCCCCTCCAGCTTCACCGGACCGCGGCGTGGAGGACTGGGAGCGGCTCTCCATGTTCGGCTTCGGGGTTTCCGAGGTCGGAGGGGCATGAAACGACGGCGTTGGGTAGCCTGTTTGAGGAGTGAAGGGATTGTTGTAGTGACTGGGACTGCTGAAGGAAGGTGGCGAGGTGAAGGCACCTTGGCTTGGAATGGCAGCTGGGCCAAAAGGCTGCACTTGGGCGGGGAAGGCCGCGGTGTCTACCTGGTACATTTGCTGTGGTGGCAGATGTCCGGGCCCCATGAGCGGGTACAAATAGTTTGGAAGGACTAAAGCCACAACGGGGGTGACGATGGGGGTGGTGAAGGGAGCAGGATTAATGGAAGGAGGGCATGGAGGGGCTTGGTTGTTGGCAAATCCTTGCGACGGGGATTCTGTGTGCAGAGATATGGAGTCTGCTCTGGGGTAAAGCTGCAAGGGGTAGCCCGGCATCACGGCGGGGTACGCCATGGGGAAAGCGGACTGTGAGGTATCAGAAGTAGACAACAAGGTGGGTTTAAGCTCGGGGTTTGGATGAGGAGGCTGCAGCTGCTCCCGTCTCTGCTGGGAGGCGGTGGTGTCTTTGGTAGCGACGCGCTTCGCTCGCTTTGACTTGCTCTTCTTGGTCCGTGATCTGCTGGCCGGTTCTGCATCCGCTACTTCCTGTTTGTGGGGCTGGGTCACACATGCAGCTGGAGGGTCAAGAAGAAAGAAAAAGTTCGAACATTTCAATTAATTTGGTTAATTTTTTCATTTATAAACTTTGAAGTAACTTTCAAGTCTATTTGACTTTTTTTGGTGATTATGTGAAACCTGGTAAGCTAAATTAACATGGTGAAGTGTATGTACAGTATATTACCATCACTGCCAATCTCGTCTTTCTGATTCTCCAGGTACTGAGAATAGTTTGCTTTGAGTCCGCGGAGCTCCCTGAAGCGAAACAGAAAGGCCTGCTCCTCCTGCTGCGTGTGAGCTGCCAGCACTTGCTTCGTCAAGCCCAGTTTCCTGTAAGACTCTTTCTCCTGACTGGGAGGTGAAACGGCACAAGGAGGGGTCGCAGGGTTGTGGCCGGTTTCCGCCAGCTCCCCCGTGCCCGGTGCGTCCTCTGTGATCTCTGTACGGGCGAGAGCAAGATGTCAACTTTAACGTACAGTCCAACAACGGAAAGAGGAGTTTTAGCAGAGAAGTTAACAATTAACAGGGTAAACGAGAAAAGCAATGCTGATCAAGCAACGAGCAGCTGCAGGTCACATACATTCACATTTAGTCATTTAGCAAATGCTCTATCCAAACTGGCTTCCATAAGAGGACTTACTCTGCAGTAAGCACTAAATCTATTCAGAGACAGAGTGCAGAAGCTGAGTGTGGGTTTGGCCTGTGATACACAAGCTGAAACCACTCTCGAGTCTATCAGATGCCAGAGGTCAAATGAGCATAAAATAATTACAGTTTCGTGTCTCCAGACAGACATGGTGACGCAGATAAAAGGTTCGAAACTGCACACAAACAAGCCTGTTTGCCACAACATTGATATTAACATTAAATACAACACAGTAGCGCTATGCACGAGATAATCACTCGAGATGACATTTAGTTTCCAGTTTTACTAAAAACTCATTTGCTGCTGAATAACCACAGAGTTGACTATACAACATGAACCCAACTGTGTGGTTTCCTGTTTATAAACTTGTTATTGTTCAGCCTGGCCTCATAAAACCGTTATATTTGTATAGCTTGGCATGTCATTTCACACATTTCTGCCAGGCTGTCTTTTTACCCCGTCCCTAAACACGCGTTTTAGTGGTGGAAAGTGATCAAGTTAATTTAATGCTATTATTATTGTGGTATTTGCAGCTGTGGGATGTTTCTACAGCCTACATATGAACTGATGCTTTTCTAACAGAGGAAACAGGAAAAATATCAACCTTCTAGCTAAAAAAAGGAAAGAAAAATGCAGCATATGACATTAATCTGACATTGAATCAATTACTATGTGTAATATGTGTATAAATTAGGTATAATCTATTTTGACACTATATTTGTCAAAGCTACTAGTGACTATTTACTCCCAATGTTGTGATTAATAAGAGCTCAGAGAGCCCTGTGAGGTATTTTCTATCTACAGTAAGCAACAATTACACATAAAGGCATATAGAAAGCCGTACAGACATATGCAGATGGCATTTACAGTGCTGTGAGAAACCATTTGCTTCTGTTATGATTTCCTCTATTTTTTTATATTTCTCACACTGAGTAGCTAACAGCTTTAAAAAAAATGTAAAAGGCGACATTCTTTAAGTTAAAAATCCTGTTCTGCAAGAAACCAAAGATTCGTTTAATATAAATGAAGGCTAAAACGTCTAAAAGTGTAACAAGTAAAACTGCTTATTGCTAACAATTTGGAGCCATATGTTAGTAAATAAAAGAGACCATATCATAAATGTCTGATAAAACATTTTGTCTATTGTTTCAGTATGAAAAATATGGAATAAAAGAAGGAATCTGGTAAGAGAGCAGTATTTTTCACCCCACTGTACCTGACTCCGGCTGAGGTTTCTTGTCCCCAACATGCACAATTGTGCTACTGTAGCTACACTGGCTGGTTATGGACACCACGCTTTCTGGTTTGTTTGGAACAGGTAGGGGCAGCGAAGTGCCCACTACCGCCGTGGCTGCTTCACTGGACTTTTTGTCAGGGTCATCCAAAGCGGAGAAACCAGATTGATCCTTCATTAAGGCTGGTTCTGCCAAAGAGAACAGAGGACAAGACCTGCTGATGAGGGACTGAGATTGCCGGGTCTGAGAGAGAAGTTTAAATGGAAGAGTGTGAAAATGCCTGAGAAGGCCGCAGCTTTGTAAGATAACAAGTCTGTTTACGTGTATTAAACTGTGAGTTTGTGTTACATACTTTCAGACATCTGCATGTCATGTGACCCTTTCTGTTTGTCCTCATCAGAGTTAGAAGACGTGGCGTTGGAGGAAGAGTGACACTTCCTCTTCATGGTGAGAGGAACATTACAGCTCTCCAAGTACCTAGAAGAACCATTAATCACAACATGAAGGTCAGTTTAAGGGCATTCACCATCAGCTATCAGAGAGTTATTAGCAAGAGTGTGAAGCACCTTAAAACACAAGGTCGAGTAATTCACACTGAAGCTCTACCTTGCAAAGGGCATAAAATGAACAGGACTACTCTGTACAGTGGCTGACACATGAGAACTGCTATGAGAAATACTGATTTCTTTAGTTGGCATTTCTTTTTTGCCAATTTCTTGCAGTATCAGCTATGTTTTTACAGGAACCAGGGGCTGAACAAAGTCCAAGAAAGATACTTATAGCCCCACAGAAACAGCCCCGGCCAGAAGTTAGTGCTTTTGGTTTATGACCAGCAGTACGGGATGTTTCTGATTTGTTTACTATCTTTCAGAATTTTATCCTAATTTTTAGGTCAATCTGCACTTTAGGACTTTAGCTGTGTTAAAGTTACACCACAGGAATTATGTTTTTCATTTTTGTTCTGCATTGTTTAAATAAAAAAATTCAATTAAATTCAAAGAGCCTTTTAGTTACTTTTCACTTGTCTGATGGTCTGAACCACTGTCAGAAACATCTAGAAACTCTCATAACACCAGCCTTCGTTTCTTCAGATCTGCTTCCCATCAGGTTCACTTTCCAGCTAAGAATCATTTTAGCTTTCATTGCAGTGCAAACTCAAGTCCCCACATATGTGAAAGATTTACTGAAACCCGAGAACATCAGCTGCTGCTGCTGGTTGTTCCTCAATCTCAGCTAGACACAAAACAACAATGTGCTTTTGAGATTGTTGCCCTTAAACTTTGGAAATCACCCCTGGGAGTCTAGATCTGTAAATACTGTGGATACCTCTAAAAACAGATGTTTAAGCTGGTTTTTGTTCGGGTGTCTCACATTATTTAAAGTTACTCTAAAGCATTTTACTTTTATATGTATTTGTATCAATTTTGAAATAACGTCACTTTCTTACTTAATTTAAATGATGAGTAAAAATGCAGCTTTCTCTATTGGAAGATCAACACTAACGAAAAACATTAGTGACAGTCATGTCTCTGTACCTGATAACGCTGTCCAGGCAGCTGACCTGCTGGTAGGAGTACGCAGCCTGGTCATCCAGGCCCAGCTCCTCCTGGAAAGACGCTCGGTTCTCCTCCATAGCTGCGTCCTTCCAGTTTACAGGAGGCGCCGAGTCTTTGAGTCGCACCACAGCTTGGCTCTTTGATTCAGACTCTGAAATAAACCAGTAGTTAGTTACTGAGAATAAGAGGTGAGTAAATGTCACATTTTTACATTTGCTGAACTGGACTTACTGGCACTGCTTTTTCTCTGGTCTGACTTTGTCATCTGCTGCTCTTGGCTCTTCTGAAGATGAATTCCTTTACAGATTTCTTGAAAGGTTCGCTGTGACAGAAAGACAGAAAACTAAAGAGTCAATAAAACATCTATTCGGTTTTAATAAAAAACTGTATAGTACTAGCTTAAGTCAGAGCGGAGCACTGGCAGCTGGAACAGACTGCACTTGACTTTAAGTCATTAATCAAAACTCAATTATTCATTAAAATCATGATTCACATATTTTAAAACACTCAATAGGTAATTTCATAATGAGCAGTGAATTCAGTTTTCAATTGCTTTTTGTGACATTAAACAGTTTCAGGAAGCAGTAATACTTACAGGTCTGCTTTTACCGCTCACTTCCACCTCCTCCTGTTGCACCGTGCTGCCGTTGCCGTTATTCAGGCTCTCGCTAGAGGAAGTCATGCCCAGAAGGTGATCATTGTTCATACTGCTGTAGCCGCTGGACCCGCTGTTATGAACCGGCTGATTACAGACACAGAAAGGAAAGACAGGTTTTAAACAGGAGGAGAAAAAGGGATGCCGTCAAAAAGCAGGGAGGATGCAGAACTAGTTATTAGTTTCTCTTGGGTCTTAAAAGGCTTTAAGTTGCTCTTCCTTTCACTCTGTTGTGAGTCTTTTACATACTATTTTGATTTTTGAGAGAAACAAATGTTTGGATATGACAGCATTTGACTGAACTATCCTTGCTGCTCTCTTACCTGTAACAGGAGCCGATGGATCTGCTCAGTTATCTCCAGGATGTCTGAGTCTGTGGTCTTCATATGTCGGACAGGAGACACGGGGGCCATGAAAACGTCTTCATTCACAGGGTCCCTGGTAAAAAAACAAATAAAACATCAACCGATTATCACATCAAACTCTTTCATTCCAGTCTGTATGACACCCTTCGCTCTTCAGCTGAAGAGCAGAACCAAAACTCACATGCGGACTTTGTGCCTCCCAATAACGAAGGAGACCTTTCGACTCCATGGGTTGACAAAGCTGGACCAGCTGGTGTCCAGGATGATGTATTCACCATTTCGTGCGCAGAAGCGAATGGACGAGTGGTCGAACGGTTGCCCTGCATACTGAAGGACTGCAGGGAGAGACGAACAAGTCAGATCAGGGCAGACATGGAAAACATGGATCCTCCGTCCGTTAAAATTCGGTTGACTCACTCTTTTTGTGAATGGTCAGCATCACCTGACGGTCATTGGGATGCAGGTGAAGAAGGACCGGGGTACCGATCAGATCCTGGGGGAGGTACCCGAGGAGAGGAACCGCCCTGATGTGAAACAAAAACACATCATCTCTGCTTGCATCTGTAAAGAGTTCGGGGATGTCGGTGCACATGCTGAGCATTGATGCCTTACCTCTCATCCACATCTTGGAACACACAGCTCGGAGTGTGTGTGGTGGTGAAAACGCGCTTGTCTGTTGGGATTCTGGGCGCTGTGAGGGGTTTTATCAAAGATAAATAGTTACAGAAATACTAATGTTCAGCTTTGGGCACATTAAACAGTAAGAAGTGATTGTTTTCGAAGCTGCGGTGGAGTTCTTACCATCGTAGCCAGAGTGAACCCTCTCAGCCAGGAGAAGGCAGCAGAACTGGTCTTCAGCGTGGACCGTGTCTTGGACCTTCATCAGGTAAGGCGTCATGCGAAACGGATAGTAGCGCAGGTCACCCTCACTCTGCTTACCCCCACTGGATGTTAAAACAAAAGTTACACTTAACACAATAAAGTGAAATGAGTTTCATACAGACATGCAAGAGAATGGAGTTTGGTTTTCAGATTGAACACTTGGGGGCGCTGTGTAGCTGTTTTTCCATTCAGATCTGCTGAACATGATAGTGAATTTTACATGAAGAGAAAAAAGATTTCAAGGAAAGAATAATAAGATCAATAAAGCATCCCATCAAATGCAATATGAACTATAGATTTTAAATAAGTAAAAACATTGACCTGGAAAAAAGCATCTCATTACAGTCCATGCGTGTATGACGTCACAAACTAATTGAAAGGCATCTAGACTGGAATTAAAATATAAATATAAACTACAAGCAGGTACGAGCGGCAGATGGCCTAACAGTGCGCATGAAACAACGCCAGCCCACCTGATACGACAGAAAAAGGACTTCTCCTGCATGCAGTCAGGCGGAGATGACTCTGAAATGGGAATAAAAAAAGAAATGCTTTAATTCAAAGGGAACACGATACAGTTAAACGACAGTGGAGATCCTGGCTTTCATTAATTGCATCCAAAAACATCATTTTAAAGCGCGCCTCTGCACATACTGTATATGCAATGAATTTTAAACAGTACAGTTGTCACTTTGATGTGATAACCTAAATACTTCAAGGCATGTACTGTAGAGGACAAATAAATAAGTGAAAAGCTTATTTATTTGTTATCAGCTAAACTGACTCTCTAAAAGCAGTCTGTGGCACATTATTCTTTCCTAATGATGATTTATAAACAGAAAGCTTAGTGAGTTTGCTTCAGCCCAGCTGAAAGGCCCAAACATAACCAGTTACAAAAATAGCTAAGGTTAGGTCAAGTTGGACTTAATTTATCATGTTGATTGTAACAATTCACCAACTTGCTGTGAAGCAAACTCATGAAACATCCTCCAGTGATACTGTGTTGGCAGAGACGTATAATAGTCGTACCTGCTCCAGTACACATGCTCCAGGATGGCAGGTGGTAAGGAGTTGTGAAGCTGTAGAAGACACTGACATCCTGAGGTATCAGAAACTCCACGAATTTGGAGTCTTTGAACACATCTCTTTTGCAGCTGAGAATTGAGGCAGCCTGGTCGGAAATGTAGACTATCCTCCCCGTGATGAGAGACACGGCTACGGCAAAAATGTCCTGTTGAAGAGACACACAGCCCAGATTGTGGATGAATGAGACACTTTGTACCCAATCACTGAAACAAATTCAAATGTTTTAGTTAAATCCATTTGTTCAAATTTGATGTAAAACAAATCCAATTATTTCTTTGGGAAAGAGAAGGGAGCTTTTCCTTACGTTGTTTTTGAGAGTGTATTCAGAAGTGATGCTGTCTATCTCCTCTATGGTGTAAGAAGAAACATCCAGGCCTGAGGGCTGACTGTCATTGACCATCAGCAGCTGATAATACTCCTCGTTGGCTGGAGGAAAGTTGAAAAAATTGTTTTTCATCAGTTTGGTTAATACATAAGAAGAAGACACATATTAGAATAAAAAAAAAACAATTTTAATGACAATAACAAGTAAAGTTCAAATATAAAGACGATGCAGTCATGCTGACGTCAAAGACATTTTTTAATGGTGAAAACGGTCTGAGGGAGGCTGGAATGCATCACTTTCTGTAAACTCACATGGAAAACTGTACTGCTGAACCTCTACCCGCCCATTTCCATCTGCAAACATTTACAAAGGCTTTCAATTTTGCATTAACAGACTATTACCGCTGGAACTACCTACAAAAATGTTCCCTCCAACTCAAAGTTCTGCCTTTACTTCTATTATTGGTTCAGCTCTGCCTGATTCCTGAATTTAACAGAACCGACATTGTTGTGAATGAAATAATAGCAATCATGTATTTAGTAAGGAATGTCCAGAGGATTATATAAGCATACAGAAATTACATGTTAAAAAAAAGACTTGGGGGGAAAAGGACGGATCATAAACTTTGCTCATTGTATTGTACAGGACCAAAGCAGAGAGAAGCAGACTGTTATTTTAATGCATTACATACCTTCCACCTGCTTCACGCAGCGAAGGGCGTACTTGAGCGTGTTCAGTGTGGTCGACTTTTTATTGTGTTTCTTCTCAGCTGGCAGGTGAAGCTTCAGCTCTTTCAGAATCTTGATCACCTCCTTCTGAGTCTTGGCTTTGGCAGACTCCTCACTGCTGCATGAGGAACATGCAAAACCACGAGTCAGTTATGGAAACCAGCACAGCAGCAAAGGAAACCAAACCACTTAAGAATAGGCTTAAAATTCTATGACTTTTGGTTTTCTTCATGAATTCTGTTTCCTGTGACGTTAGAGCGGCACTGGTCGGCGCACTAACCTGCAGCCGCTGGTTGAAGGGTTGTCTTGCTCTGAGCTCAGCAGACTGAAGGCGTTGGAGCTGCTCGGAGGAGACGGACTGTGAGAGTTGGAACTGTACAGGAGAAAAGGACATTGGATTAAACACTGCTGATTGAACATCAGCAAAATGGAGCAAAATTACTTTCATTATCACAAAGAGAGACAGAAAGAGAGGAAGGGAGAGTGTTATTGCTGTTTTTTATCAGGTTTGCCTGCTTTTCAGTCCTTACTCACCAAATTAACTTCACTAAAAAGCACAGGCTTCACATGTTTCTAACGTGCATCTGAGGTGCTCAAGCTGCCTTCAATAACACAAGAAGTGTACTCATTTTCACACTATGGGATGTCATTAAGTTTACCTAAAAAAAGATCTGCTTTTTTTGCCTTTGTGGGGGAGCATGGGGAACAGTCTGCATGTAGCTTCACATCTCATTTAGAAGCGGAGAAAAAATACTCCTGACTCTTACGGTCCATCTTATCAGCATGAGGACCTAAAGTGTGTCTGCAGCTCAATGGCTGCACAGCAGGAAAGTCCAAGTAGGGAAAGACTAAGGGGTTACAGCACAGCAGGAAAGACTAGTCGCTTCTTTGGTGCTCTGTCTCAGAAAATATCCATAATGGCTATTTTTTCCCAGAGCCCTGTCTGACTTCAGCCTCTGACTCTTCAATTTCAGATCAAGCATACAAAATGGAATTAAAATCTATGTTAGAGGGTAGTGGTTATTATTCAGTTTATATAACATGTCAACAACCTTAGAGATGAAAAATATTTGTTGTTGTGAAAAGAAAAGAAAAAAGTAACTATTATTGTTCATCCCCCATTTTTTTGTAAACAGTGGAGTTTTTCTTAAAGGAACTATTATTTTAATCTTTCTAGGAAAAATGGTTTTCTACGTGGTATAGTATGTATTAAAAGTGTTAATTTCATTACAATTAACGACTCATTGATTCCGCATAGGGCTGCACGGTGGTGTAGTGGTTAGCACTGTGGCCTCACAGTGAGAGGGCCGCCGGTTCGAGTCCCAAGTCGGTCGGCCATATTCCGGCTGAGGAGGGGCTTGAAACTGTGGCCTTCCTGTGTGGAGTTTGCATGTTCTCCCCGTGTATGCGTGGGTTCCCACCGGGTACTTCGGCTTCCTCCCACTGTCCAAAGGTTAATTGGGCACTCTAAATTCTCCCTAGGAGTGAGTGTGTGTGTGAGTGGTTGTCTGTCTCTCCATGTCGGCCCTGCGACAGACTGGCGACCTGTCTAGGGTGTAACCCGCCTCTCGCCTGTTGATAGCTGGGATAGGCTCCAGCACACCCGCGACCCACTTGGATTAAGAAAATGGTTCAGAAAATGGATGGATGGATGAACTCCGTTTGTACAAATTAAATTACTTAAAAGAAACTGTACGTCTGTAAAAGTAAAATTACGCTTTTTAAAAAGTACTTGAAAAAGTATAAGTACACAAAAAAGCTACTCAATTACAGTAATGCGAGTAATGTAATTAGTTACTTTCCACCCCTGACAAACATGATGCTTTATCTGTTTAATTGTACACTGAGCCACACATCTGATATTAAAAAGGCTCTATGCAAGTCTCTATGTAATGTTATCATAGTCATTAGGCAGCTTGGAAGTAATTATTTTGCTTGACTGACCTGTTCTGATGAAAATCGGACATTTCCTCCTGTATCGGGTCTCCTCCTATGGGTCTCCCCCTACCAGAAACGGCGCTTGCAGTTTAGCCCATTGACGCTCGCGCTTGTTTTGGTTTGGAGGTCTCGCGATACACGAGACTAGCGCTATACAGCCGGTCGTATATCCGTTTGGACAAATATGCATGTTTACTCTGCGATTCGGTATTTGCTTTTATACTGCTTTGATAATTACTTTTACTA
>JAVQJG010192043.1:0-43843 GCA_036024015.1 Craterocephalus amniculus | reverse complement strand
TGTATAAAGATTTTAAACTTGATTTTTTTAATAAATAAAAATATAATTATATATATATATATATATATATATATATATATATATATATATATATACATACACATACATACTTCATGTGTGTGTGTGATGGATTAAACTGCCTAATAAATAATTTGTATTTACCATAAAGGATTCCAGCAGAGTAGTCTGCAGACAAGGAAACTGTACAGGGATGTTAAATAAGCGTGTATTCACAGAAAACGTCTTTCCTTAATGCTCCATGACATTAAAGAGCAGCTATGCAGCACCTTTATTTATCACCGGAGCGGAGCTGCTGGCTCTGAGCTCAGGGAAAACAAACGCAGGGGAAAGTTTGCTGACTTTTACTGGCCAAACAACCGGGACAAGTAACACGAGATTGCCACAGGATGAAACATGAACACCCAAGCACCCAGCAGTAATGTGTATCTGCCGTGCAACAACGTGCAGACCGCGTTAGTTTGCAGCTTTCTTCCACTCACCCGAATGCCCTTCACGAAAGTTATTCCTCCGCCTTCCTCCTCCTCAGAGACGCGACTCGGGCTGTTTCCCCCCATCCGCTCCTGCTGCGGCAGCAACACGCTTCAACCAGGAGTTTAACCACTCACCCAAATTATTTAATCCACAGTGCATGAGCGCTCAGTAAAATCAGAGCACTCTGAGTAAAATCAGCTCCTCACAGCTGCACCAAGCGCACCCCCCCCACCTCCGCGTGCGAGCATCAGCGCCTCCCATTGGATGGAGCTGAGCAACGCCTCCGCGGATTGGTCCGCTGAGTGTTAGCTTCAGAGAACATGTTGTCCCGGGTTTGTTTATGATTTAACCTTATTATTCCCACCACAAAAACTCACTGGGAACTCAATGACATCTTTTAAAAACTTTATTATTTCAGTATTTACGGAGTGTAAAGATTTAATGTTGACAAGTACTGGTCTAACATACCTGAGACAACATGACAAGGACACAGTCACTATGCAATCAGCATAAATAAACTTCATGAATTCTCTGTCTCCAGCTACAACTCAGACATGAATGTCTTCTGCTTACATTAAATTACTGGCTTTAATGTAATTATATAAATGATGCTCATCAATGATTTAAAACTTCTAAACAAGGTCCCACACAAAAAGAAAAGTTGTGTCTGTCGTGAATTTGAATGTTAGATGTGTTAAAGCCAGCGAATAGTAAAGCTGGCGAGCACTGTGTTGTCATTTTAGTCAGCAAATCCCCAGAAAAGACCAAAACCAGTAATAAATGTTTTCTAATATCAAATCTCAGCCTATAGTTCATTATAAAGGGACCAGTGCCTGAATTTTTGTTTAACCTGACAGTAAATTTCATCCCTAAGCAAATTTATTCTACTCATACATGAAAACAGAATGCTGACCCCTCCCCCACTGTTTAAGGATGAAAGACGATAAAACTGTGGGAAATTTTCACCACAACACAGCATGATTAAATACAAAATAGCATGGTTTACAAATGATTAAACTACAGAAAATTTAAATGAGACACAAGTTAATTAAAACATTTCAATTGTGATGTGATGCGATACATAATCCACAGATGTTGGGCAAATATAAGAAGTGCATTGTTTCCAATCAGGAGAAAATATCTAAATAAGATAATGTAAAATAAATAAAAGGAGAGTGACAGCTGAAAATATTCACTCTCCAACCATTTGCAACACATGGTTTTACTGTGTTACTTATAACCAGAATCCATTTATATATCCATTTACTTTGTATGTCAACTCATTGAAAACTGGGTAGGATTTCTGAAAATAAGTTTTAAATTAAAAAGATGATTAACAGCGTAAGCTGGATGCATGAAACCACATTTTAAGACAACATGATGAAACTGGTCTGCTGTTCAAGGACAGAGTGAACTGAGAGGACTATTTAAGTTGTAAGAAGGAAAAAAAGGAAAGTTGTGAGACACAAAATCTAAACACTAGGCAGAAAGATGCTGTAAATCTCTGAAACTGAGATTTCTGTTTTATCCAGTGGTCCGGCTTATTTGACTTGATAATGTATTTAATTTAGCTGCTTAAAGATTTACGTCTGAGTCGTGTCCCACCGAAGCCGAGGGATAAATTCACACATTTGGATATAAAAACCTGGGACAGTAGCATTTCCTATATGTGAGATGTGGTACTACAGTCCTCTATGTGAGCTCTACGTACCTGCTCAGCTACACATCAGAGGACAGCTGAGAAAGGCTAAACTTTATTTTAACCCATGGTGAGTTTTGATTGACAGCCAGGCCAAGACCTGAGCTCATTTTCAGCTCACATACCATTCAGACCATTCAGCCTTTTGTACCCTTCTGCAACAGTACGTTAAAGCGCTGTGTTAGTTTTGGTCTGTTTTTAGGTGGGATCTGTTGACCAAATGAAAAACTAAGTTACCACCAACTTGCACCTTTAAAATGTCGTCTTTGTATGTCTTAGGGTGTGTGGTCAAGTATTAAAACAAAATGGCTTTAAACATATAAAACCACTGTTGGCAAGTTAAAAACAATCTCACAGTCCAGCAAGATGGCAGATTCTCTGGCCCACCAACCAGTCTCAGCTTCATCACATTGCTTTCTTCTCCTTGGGTCCCCGCAGAGCCATCTGCAGGCTGCTCCAAACCTCTGTGTACAGCAGAGTACCCACAAAGACCACGGCAGTGCCCAGCCAGTGCCAGGTGGTGAAGGGGTTTTGGAAGTAAATGATGGAAAAGATGAGGCTGAGGAACTTCCTGAGAGTCACGACCAAGGTGACGGTCAGTGAAGCGCACTCTGTGGTGAGGATGAACACGCCACGGATGCACACATACCTGGAGGAAGGGTTAAAGTCTGCAACAAGACTCAGAGAAAACAGACAAACTAGCCTTTTGAAGATGAAAAATTACCTTCAGTTTTATAGCTTTTAGTAAATGTAAAAGTTTAAAATCCTCCAGTTCAGACAAAGAAAGCTGCGAGTAGGAATTATTCTACATGACTGGAAATATTCTAATAGATTAATCAGTTTAAGCAAAGAGGAAAAGAGAAGTTATGTTGGACAGGATACTGTGTGATGACGTTGAGCAGCAGGTAGACCCACATTATTGGCATTGTCAGTCCGACTACAGGGAGGAGTACAGGAGCTGCCAGAAAACAAAAGAAAACGGTTGTTTACATGCGTGATAATGACCGCGACACATCGAACGCATCGCTGCAAGACGGCGGGAACTCACTGCTCTGATTGAAGTGGATGCAGTGGTTGTAGATGTCTGTGGAGAGCAGAAGGAAGCCTGGAAGAGGAAGGCAGTGCTGCAAAGATATGAACAGAGTTTTCTGTGTTCATCCATCTGCGTTAGAGAAACGTAAACACCATGACACAATTTCCAGGAAAACTAATAGATATAGAGGTGAAAAACCCTTCACTATAGAGCTGGGCAATATATTGAGATTTTCAGATGTGTCGAGACTTTGTCATACAAGATATAGAAAAAGGGGAAAACATTTATATAGAGTTAGCTTGTTTTGACTTAAAAGTATCTCTTTTTTTAGCATTTTGCACAACTGTATCTTTGTTATGGTCATTGAAAATATTTCACGTTAATTTAAATATTTTAATGCACACGTGCTTCTGATTCTTAATAACAGTGCATTTAGCACTCAAGGCTGTAAATTTGAACTCTCTTTGTTGACTTGCCAAAAAATTTTTTAAATCGAGATATATATGGGATGTCATATCGCCCAACCCTACTTCATTGTAACTCAGCTGAGTTTATCTGAGCTGGAGGGAAACTCACGTTATAAAACAGAGCCTCTTTGGAGTGTTTTCCATACTGTTTGTACAACGTCTCCTGGAAAATGCCCATCCTGGCAGACATCAGCAGGGCAAAGGTCAACATGGCAATACCTGAATGAACAGAAGGACGTTATTAGAAGAAAAGCCCAGTAGTACCAGGTTAATCGGTTAGTATCAGCTGTTTCTTTAACAAGTCTTTGCACCAATACTGACCAATAAGCCAGTGCATAAAGGCATAAAAGCCTTGGTCCTCTGATCCCTCATTGAACACATTCTGCAGAAACAAACCATCACAGCTTTAACTCAAAGGGAAACTGATGCTTTGGGAAGTTGCTAAAGTCATCATGAAACTCACCACTTGTTTGGCAGACATGATGGTGCAGATGAAGATTCCTGCTGAAACTAAAGCTATAGACAGATATTTGCTGGCTGAATACCTGGAGAGAGAAAAAGGGAGATGCATTCAATCCGCAGCTTGCTGAACGAGTGCTACAGCAGGCAGGAAGTTACCTCTTCTTTAGGATGATTATTCCAAGGATCATGTTTGCAATCAGGGATCCCTGTGGAGAAGCAAAACGATTGTTCATGCACAGAAGTCAGACTGGGAGGGAGTGATGTTCAAGATGCAACACTTACTGATCTGAAGATCATGTGTAACGGCATGACGATGTTGAAGTTGAGAGCATAATTGTTAATGACGCTAACAGTGAAGAACATCGTCACCATGATGACATAGTTGCTGGGGAAATAAAGGAAGAGGAAATTAAAACATTGACTTTTTGAGAGCACCCAGTCTCACCTGAAACAGGATTTTTTTCCCCCACCTGATAGGAATAGCTGGCTTCTTCCTCCCAAAGCTTGTTTCAAAGATGAAACCTTCCAAGGCAATGAACAAAAACTGAGCAAAGGTGACTATGTTGCCGCATCCTGGAAACTCCCTAAAAGACAAAACAGACCGTTTGTGAGAGCAGGCGAGAAGCCACCCAGCTTTACGAAGGTTTTTTATAAAGTTTTGACAGGTTTTAAAAGACCTGATGACAACTATTTGATCAGGTAAGTCAAAGTGTCGTAAATAAATATGACTCAATTGTCAGCAGTGACAATGGCATACAATCTGAAACCAAAGTGGCTTTCAAAAGGTAAAAGTACCCATATTTCTCTTAAATATAGGCAGGCTGTGTCCAGTTCTTTTTGTTCGAACACCAAAGAAAATACTTTCCAAGTGTAAAAGAAAGATAAATAAAATGGTCTGCATATATTTTTCCTGAGCAGATAATTATTGATTCTCATACATGAAGATTAAAAAATAAAATTAAAAAACAATCCAGAAGTCTGATCAGAACCTCCTTTGCAGAAGGTTGTATATTCAGGGTAACACCAGTGACCAATAAAGCCACATTGATTTGATTCATATGTTTGTTTATAAATGATTATGGTTACTTTATCGCCAGCTTTGTGATTGTTACTTCTCTTTATGTCTTATGGCTGTTATCCGTGTTTCTGTCGTTTCTGCCTTATAAAAAGTTTTTTCTGTCATTCTAAATGGAAATGGCAGCTGTTGAAGCAGTTTAATGGGTGCTGTCATTGTAAATACAGACATCACACCTCCGACAACATGCAGCTGAAATCACCACGTTTGGGCACAGACAAAAAAAATCAATATGTATGGCTGTAAAAAAAAATCAGACAATTAAAAAAAAGAAGAAATATGCTACATCCAGGAAGACCTCCGAGTCATTTTTCACTGACCTCACAAGCAGCTCCAGAAATATCACATTGCTACAACATCCCACAAAAACCAGGACGATGGCAAACACGGTCCCCATGATGGTTTACAGCCCAGCAAAGTCGGCAGAAAACGCGTCACTTGGTTAAGAGTCCCGCTGCCCGATGCATGTTTGAAAATGAGCCGCGGTTCGTGTTTCGGAGGAGGTCTTCTCTCTTTCTGCAAACTCCTGTTTTAGTTGAACACGTCGGGATCTCAGATTTCGCTCTTCCTGTTCCCATAACCTAATGGGAGTTGGAGTCCAGATAAAACACCCACAGAGAAGAATACACAATGTACTTTACGTTTCAGTCATTAATAACACAATAACCAACATTTAAACTATATATTCAATAATAATTAGTTCCGTGAGTTTAATACTAAGGTGTATAAATAAATAAAAAACACGATTTAACTTTGTAATAGCGCAAACACTGCGCAGTTCTGAGGGAAGTAGATGTCTGAACACGAGTGCAAAGGTCACTAAATATCTAAAGATACGAAGAGCTATTGCTCTGTTTGAATTTCTGGAAACCAAAAACTAAGAACTGTTTATTTTGGTGGGAATGGTAGGTTATATGATGGGAAGTAAAAACATATAAAATGTCCTGTTTGTAGTTACAAAAATATCTCTCTTTTGTTGCTGTTAAATGGAAATAAAAGAGGCTGTTTTGTTTCGCTACAACGGTAAAACTTACCCTGGCATCACATGAGATGACAAAATAATCAAGCAAACCCTAATCAGAATCAGATATACTTGATTACACGCTCGGAAATTATAGGGTACCCAAGTAGCATAAGCCTTGTATAATAGATTCCCTTCTTAATCCCCCTCTTTTGGGTCTACATCTTTGAAAATGTGTTTTAAAAAGTATGTTTCTCTCTCATCGTTATATAATTCTATTGCGACTGGACAATAGTTGAAAGCGCATCTAAAAAATAATGCAACTTTATAATAATCAAACATTGTGATTAACTCCTATTAAGACAATTATGGATGGATAGATGAATAGAAGCATTCCTTATTTCTGTCAAATTTATCACATTTGAAATGCTGAAATGCCTTACAGCGTGCTTGATCAAAGGCAACGATGGTGACGATGGTAAATTTTGTCCATGAAAAGCAACTGTCTACATAGACGATCTCTGTTAGATTGCGTGACTACGTGGTTCCTGCTTGACGTGGTGCCGCAACATACCGCTAGCTTTGCCTTTACCGGTGGTGCTGCTGTCGTAGTAGCAACAGTTTAGTTACCTTGCTATCTTTAATTACTTTTCATTTTAAAACGCCACGACTTTTGCAGGAGTTAATAAATTATCCAGCAGCTGTCAAAATGATTTCACTCTCGGATTCTCAAAGTAAGACATGTCTGTTTTTCTGCTGGTTCTTAGTAGCATCAAACCTAATTTAGCTGAATGTACGAGGCTAACAGCTCAAACATGATTGGCTGAGAGCATCTTTACGTCATTGTAAAAAGTACATCTTCAGCTCAGACTGTAAAAATGAGATCTTCAGTCCTTTAACCTTTATTACTATTTCGTTTCCCACGTGTATATAGAGCTTTGCTCCACATTTACCTTCCTGATATTATTCTGTAATCTTTTTAAATTATGTGCCTGACTTTATAAACCACATAAACATAACAAACATAACTAACTTGCTCTTTATCTCTGCAGAAATTGGGATGGGGCTAACAGGGTTTGGAGTGTTTTTCCTCTTCTTTGGGATGATGCTGTTTTTTGACAAAGCCCTCCTTGCCATTGGAAATGTGAGTCCATAACATGAGGTTGTGACAGCAAATCTTTCATATCATTTCACATTCATCTGCTAAACATGTGGTGTTTTTTGTTGCTCATGCAGATCCTGTTTGTCTCAGGACTGTCTTTTGTCATCGGCCTGGAGCGCACTTTCAGATTCTTCTTCCAGAAACACAAAGCAAAAGCCACAAGCTTTTTCCTGGGAGGAATCTTTGTAGTTTTGATCGGCTGGCCGATCATTGGAGTCGTTCTAGAGATCTATGGGTTCTTCCTCTTATTTAGGTGAGCTCAAATGGATGGAAAAGGGCATTTTTTCATCTGTGAGAATCTTTGACTCTTTCATCTGACTTATGCTTTCTGTGAACAGGGGATTCTTCCCGGTGGCGGTCGGGTTCATCAGGCGCATACCTGTGCTCGGAACTTTGCTCAGCTTACCTGGGATCAGTGCGGTAAGTGCAATGACAATCAATGAGCCACTCAGGGCATAACCAAGCAGCCAGTTAGTTTCTAAAATAAACTTAGTTATCCAGGTCAGGGTGATTCAAAGCACGTCTATAAAACAAAAGTCTACAAACAAACAAGGGAATGTAATCCACAAAATGTACCAAACTGATCTCTGCGTAATAGAAAAGCTTTCACATAAGTTGTGCATCATCATCTGCATTCATAACTACCCTGGATAAAGTGCACTGCAGCAACTGCAAAGAAACCCTGGATCGAATTGCAAAAATGCATAAAAACTTTTTACTTTAAATGAACTGCAAGAGGAGAAATTCTTCCCTGTTCTAAATCAGGTACTTCTAAATAACTTGTTTTCTTGCTCTCTTTCAGCTGGTGGACAAAATTGGTGAAAGTAACACTATGGTATAACACAAAGCTGCTAATGCAACAGAGGACTATTCCACTATTTATACAGCTTCTGATGGGGACTGTAAATTTTGATCATTTTGACTCCTCTGCTGAGTATCCAAACTTTTTTTATGCACAACAGAGACAAGTGTGTCTAAGGACGTTCTACTATTATCATTGAGTTTCTTCACTTCAGAGAGAAACTAACTGATTGCCAAGGGACAAACCTGTGACATTTCCCCCTGTTTTGTATCAGTCCATTGTAATATTTATAGCCTGAATACTTGGGACCATCCGACTTGCTCTGAGCGGAGCTGTGATCCTGTGACAGCATCCAGTTATCCAGACTGTGTGCCTGAGAGCATTTTTTTAAGGTTACTGATGTGTTACTGGATTTATACTATGAATTAAATAAGGTTGTCCTTACGTTAACAGAAATGTGAAATGTTGTATAAAAAACACACAGTACATGCAAACATAAAGGTTCAAGTCATTTGTGACAGATGTTTAATGTAACTTTTGTAAGTGCATACTTGAAATAAAAGTGTGTCTTTTATATATCAGTTTTGCTGTTTTTGACTAAAAGATCAGTTATGTCGACTAGGATCATTAGTTATTGTACATAACTGTTACTGCTTTCAGATAAAGAGATTGCTATTTTCCCACAAATCCAAGTTTCTAACTTCTGAGTTTGAGCATGAGTGAGGCGGAGCTGCATAATGAAAGTGTTACTGTTTTAATACATTGTATGAATGCTCAGGTCCCCACAGGCCACTGTAAGATTATTGCCTTTTTTTTATTTTATAAATGTATTCCAAACGTATTAAAACATGTAAAGTTGTTTGCATCTTTTTTGAAGATCCTTATGAAAATAGGTTAAAATGAAAGTGTTCATCATATAAAAGCTGTTATTCCATAACAACACTGTGAAAGCTCCAATGCGGAATGATTGGGCTGAAATGCTGAATGACTGCAGACTTCTTTGAGCTTGTTTAAAGATATTATAGGTTAAAGATATGTTGAAATTATTGCACAAATACCCAAAGTAATTTTGTCAAAGTATAAAACCCTTTCCTGTAACTGAACCCAGTAACCGAGGCATGGAGGTCACTGACCTTATTCACATCACTAATGTGTCATACAACAACTTTCCAATAGTCCCAAAGAAATTTTTCCACTTTGATATAATGTCTGCTTGTGCATAATGTCAGGAAAATGCAGATGTTTAACTGAAAGACTCTGTAGTGGATTAAACTTGTGTTACAAACTTAGCTGAAACCATTATTATGATGAATGCAATAGAACTGTTGTGTTTTATTGTGCTAAAATGGTGGATTCAAGAATGATTGTCAAAGGCAGAAAAATCCCATCCGATGGTTGAACCTGTTTTTCACCTGTTTAAAACACTTTTTCTATGTGGTACAGCTTCCATTCACTCGTCTTTGGCATAAATAGGAGTCTGGTAAATGAGAGCAATAAGCAGGCTGCAGTGGTCTGATTGCAGCATTACAAGATCTGTCTTGCTGGGCACAACCCTGAATTGGATTAAGTGGTTCGCAAGATGAATGAATGAATATCTCCATATCGTTTCAGTCAAAGTGAGAGAAGCTAGAAGTCAGAGTTTCTATTTGTGCATTTAATAATAACAATAATAATAGATTTTATTTAAAGAGCACTCTTACAGAACCTCAAAGACGTTTTACAAGATAAAACAACGGTAATACTAAAATACAGTCAATGTTTCTATTTGTCTTGTATAAAAAATGATTGTGTGTGTGTTCCTTAAATGTTTTACACTTGAGCGTATGAAGGTTTAGGTGTTTTTTGGATACATATCCAAAAATGGCTTTAATGATGTAAAGCACTTTGTGCTGCTCTTGCAGAAACAGCACTTTATAAATAAAGTTTGATTGGATTTACGTTCTGTGTAAGCAGGTTCTCAGGCCCAGAAACAATTCCTCAGCTTTTCCCTGTGGCGATCGATGAGTTCTGCTAATCCAAATAATCCGGTTAATAGGCAAGTTTTTGATAAACCTTTGCTGGTGAACTCTTTAAAATGGGTACAACAACTTATTTGGTAATTGTCAAGAAACAAAATACTCTTATCTGAATGGGACATTACCAGTTCATTAATGAAGTTAAGAGACCTTTACAGGGCAAATCACAGACTGATGATGTGAGTGAAGTTCATCAGCTCCTAAATATTTCTGTAAATTTATTAACAAGCCCTCATTGTGTTCAGGAGGAAAACAGAACATGTAGTAACGTGATATGCAGCTTTTTATGGAAATCAGCTTCACACTGGTCTCCAGCCTCAAGCCTCCTGCAGGTGTCTGCACCCACACACACACACACTGATTCGCTGTCATCACATGAGACTCATTCAGAAAGTCTCACCACTGTCGTCGTCTCGTGGTGACCCGGTGAAGATATGCTCAGAAGTTCAATGTTTTCTGTGTTTTATTAATGCGCAGTGACAGCTGCAGCAGCACCTGTCACTTTGTCAGCTGGAGTCTGAGGTGTGATGCAAATAAATTACCTATCAGCCTCATCATTAATGATCTATAATGAGCTGATTTACTGTTTTGCTTTAAATAAAGCCTCGGCAGATAAAAAGGAGGACCGAGCACTTACCAGCGATTACACAGGCAGCAACCCAGAGGAGAGCAGCGAGCGGCAACAGTGAGCTGTTTGATATGATCACTACTGTCATTATGGATTATTAGTGTTGTCTACTTTTCCTTAAACGTCTTATACAAACTTACTTACATAATAATATCTGCTTGAACAATTAAAATCAAATTACAGCTGTAGATCTCTTAGAAAATGTTCCTGCTTTAAAGGGAAATTACTCTTTAGTCATTTAATTTGGCTGGGTGGATTCATTTCACATTTTAATGCTAAGAAACAAAAAACAGGTATACTTAATCCTCTTTTTTTTAAATTAGTAACACTCTTTGATATGTTTGTGTCAGAGTTCAGAGATGGCCCTTAAAGTCATACTGGTTTTGGTGGTATTAGTATCTGAGTGCTGGACTGCTCCATGGGTGAGTGCAAGATACATTTTTGTATATATTTCATGTGTAGAAATATCAGTCTGAGATTTAATTGGATTGTCTGAATGGTTTTGCAGAGGAGAAACTGGACTCCTCAAGCAATCTTATACCTGAAAGGAGCACGTAAGAACAAATTTATAGCATGAAAGATTGAAAGTTTGAAGCTGTCCTAGTTACTGTAAATCCAGATAAAGCATTGCTGAGTGTTGGTCTCTTGCAGAGGGACACCGCTCTGTGTTTGAGCGCGGCAGCAGAGAGGACGCAGATACTTTACACTTAGGTGTGTCTCTGTGGGTGAAATATGATCAATGTGACTTTATACTGAAATCCTGCTGCTGTGGGTTAGAGCTTAGAGCTAAATGTATAAATGACTGCACAAAGATGTATTTAATGTAACATAAACACCTGCTGCTATTTGCTGCCACTGCATCTTATGCTGGTTTTTGTTTCTTTGAACCAAGATAAGAGTGGATTTTGTCATTACAATTTTCATATCATCTTTTATCTTAATGTATTTCTGTCTTGCTTTTATTATTTTAGTTTTAATCTTATTTTACACTGTTTTATTATGTTCTAACATTGATTTGATGTTTTCTAAATGTTTCATGTATTCTTAATGACTCACTTTGGTCAGTAGTTGCCTGCTGCTTTTTAAAGTATTTTATAAATAAAGTTGGCTTGGCTTATTGGTTGAATAGAGTATTTAAAACTTGTATGACAAAGGTATGACACCTGATATATACTTAACATAGTTAAAGGTAATACCATAACATTTTACCATTGGATTTTAAGAATGATGTCCTTACAAACTCAACTTCTCACAGCTTTGTTTTCATATTTTCTTTTGTTCGCGTTAATTATCCATTTTGCTTGTTTCTCTACATCTCTTTGCTCTGTTTCTCTTCAGTGAATCACAACCAGATCAGTGATGGACGTGGTGTGTCTTTGGCCTCAGTCATTCTTTTGGAGCTCTTGCAGCACACTGTGGAAGAAGGTAAAACTCGGAACGTCAAGACCACCGCTCTATCTGACCTGCATTAAAATGTTTTAACTTCCTCAGGTGGAGGACAATCAGATAACCACCTCAACTAACAAGAACTGGATTGAAACCATTTGCAAAGGCTATCAGTAACAAAAACGTTTTTTTTTCCTTTTATAACATGACTGTTACATTTTAATGTTTGTTTTCTTTTGTTTGTTGCTTTTTTTTTTAGAGTAAACGTTAAGCTGCTAAATGGTTTTACTTGTAATCTGTCATGTGAAAATGATATATGTTGTTTGGGAGCTGTTTTTCTTAAAATTGTGAGATATATGTGAATAAATTGAATTGTCTCCATGTGGTGTTTCTTCTGTAAAGCTAAAGGCAGTTTTTGTCAATTGTATTTGTTAAATAATTCTGAAGCTTGAGGCGTGAATGGCACTCTACACCCATTTACACAGTTCAGTAATTAACATCAACGT
Source organism: Craterocephalus amniculus (assembly GCA_036024015.1). Lineage (NCBI taxonomy): Eukaryota > Metazoa > Chordata > Actinopteri > Atheriniformes > Atherinidae > Craterocephalus > Craterocephalus amniculus. Next base: position 31,155 of record JAVQJG010192043.1, on the reverse strand, counting down.
TCAGTCATGCATCTTCACACTTTCTCCATATTGACGTCACTGAAGGAGTCATGTCAGGGTCAGTTTTCATCGTGATTTTTCGCGACAGACTGAGCTCAGAAAAATAAACAGGAGCTTTCACAGCATTTTACATCCTGATTTAACATTCCTCGTAACTTTCTGGTCCAGACTGTCAGGATACCTGTTGCTCCTCAGTGACAACAAATCTACGCTGTGCTAAAAACACAGAATGAATTTACTGAATAATGGAAACTATGATCCTCAAACAACAACTTGCTTTATTTTGCATCAAAGCAACATAAGTGACACATGGTCCCAGAGTGAAACACAGTGAAGACGAAAGTGTCAGCATCTTCCCCAGTTTGTCACCTTTGGTCTCTTCGGCAATAACAAGCGTACAAACTGACACCTACAGTTAAGTTTGTTGGGATTAAACGCCTGACGCTGTGATGCTACGCAGGGCAGGGGGCTGAAAGTGCTGAAGGTGAAGCTTTCTGGGTTTGGTGACAGCAGTGAGTGACCGGCAGTCAGGAGGATGCAGCTATGTCGCCCCCTGGTGACCATTTAGAGGTCCTGCAGGTCCTTCTGGATGTCCCACAGCGTGTTGGCACTGGCCTGCAGCTGGGCCACCTCGTCATCTGTCAGAGTCATGTTGACCACGCTCACCACGCCTCCGTTGTTCAGCACGCAGGGCAGACTGAGGTACACCTCCTCACTGATCCCGTACATGTCCTGTGGATGAACAACCATTATGGCAGGATGTGGATGCAGTAAAAAATTTAATCAAACAATGACAAGTGCCAGTAAATCTGCAAAAATACAGGTTTTAATTTCGGTTTTTAAATAACACGAATGGAAAGAAGGAAAAACTGTTTCTTTACCAAATTTCTAAATAGTCTGAAATGTTAATAAAAATAGTATTAGATAGTGGGACAATAGCAACAGGCTCACAAAGGATGAACAACAGCAGGTGTGTTTGGGTATCATTTTTTCATCAGATATATTGATATTATCCAGCTCTAATCTGCGATAACGATACCATCTACATGCTGCGACTCCCTCATGGAAAACATAAATCCTTTCATCACAAAAATCCTGTCCCCAGAATCAACACGTCAGGTAATTTGTGCCAGCAAACAAAAATATCTCACAGTATTTTGACATTTTTGGTGAGAAGCAGCCAAAAAAGTTGATGTGTAAAATGTGCATGTTGAGTAAGAGTTCAGTCTCTGTTCCTTCTAGTCACGCAGCGATGGATAGATAGCTGATAAGGACACATCGCCATAACAACGGGTTACAACAGGTGACCTTAATGAGGAAGAAACAGAGTCAATAAATGATTTCAGTCTAGGGACAATGATGGCCATTGTTCCCTTTCCCAATACACATATAAGCCAGCTGTTCCTGTGTTTTGTGTTCAGTGTGAAAGGGCTCTGCAGGAAGTGTTTATCATGCATTTTTTATGGCATTTTTGAAAACAATTTCTAAAAAAAACAAACACTCTAAGTTATATTTCAGTGCAACTTTGATTCGTGCCAACCTGGTTTTAGAGTATAAATGCATAAACGAATGAATGGGTGGGCGAGTGTGTAGATGAGGATATTTCGTACCTTCACCATGGTGGAGACGGGATGAATCCTATTCATGTTCCTCATGAGGCTCTCTGTCAGGTCGGCCACACTCAGACCGATGGCCCAGTTGGTGTAACCCTTGAGTTTGATCACCTCGTAGGCACTGAGAGACACAAAACACGGCTAAGATACGAGACTCTGCAACCGTCTGGCAGATTCACCACGACTATTTAAACTGTATTAAACCAAAAATGAAAGGTAGTACAATTAAATTCATTACCCTTAAATGTAAACAAAAAACAAAACTTTATTTGCTGCTTATGTCATTTTGTTCACTTTGCTTTGAGATTATATTCAACTTTTGTCTGTTCTGTGGATTGAAAACTGGTTTAATTTTAAGCCAATACGTTAGGGGCTAATGGAAGTGTTTCTGGCCATGTCAGACACTCATTTCCCTGAAACATACCATATTAGTAAGATGTTTTAAAGACATGAAGATGTCCCCTTATTCAAATGACTTTGTTTAACAAAACAGAAACAAATCTTCTAAAATAAATCCTCAAGGAAAGCAAGAAGGTGCTAAAACATGTGGTACTTTATATTTCACAGCCAGTGCTAAATGGATTTTCACTTTCCATCTTAAGGGTGTTGTATAGCTTTTTGCACACACAGACAACCTGAGTTAGTGTCCAAAGTCTAATTTCACAATTATAAAAGTTATTTTCTCAAAAAAAATCCTTCCTTTGATGCTTGATGTCCCTAATTCATACCAGTGGTTCACCTACTAAAATGCTGGTTTGTTGGCTAGAGAAGAAAATACATGAGCTCTCATGCACTTCTTGGATTGATTTTCCGATCTTGGATTAATTTTTTCATTGACGAAGTGTAGATCTAATATATTAAACACTGCCATCAGTTGTGACATCATGCATATAGAGGCCAGAAACATCAATCAAAGTACTGAGGGACAGTCTGTAACCTTAAAACCAAGTAAACAAGGATGAAATGTGCGTGACTATCTGTACATTACATGCTGTTACAGTACACGCTAAACACAGCTGCCTGTTTTGTTGACATTTCCAGTCAGCAAGCAGATCTTATTTGACCACAATTTCTCTCAGGCTGTGACACTTAATTATTAAACAGAGGTTGTAGCAGTTATGTCAGACCCAACCAACTGGCCAATCAGAAAGCAGCCTTAAAGAGCGCAGAGCATTTTAGACGGGTGGGGAACTCTGGTCCTGCTGTAACATGCCTGATTCAAATCAAATGGACAAAACAGCCTCTCACAGTAGCTCATTCATTAAAATCAGGTGTGCTGGAGCAGGGATGCATGGAAAACTTGCAGGATGAGGGCAGCAGCTTTGTATCATATAACAAAGATTATGCTTTTTTAAACACAGAGACACTTTATAATGGGCCATAACATAACACTGTGTGCAAGCACATACGGACTTCTTTAAGCGATCTGGCCTACCTGTCCACGACCATTTTATGGGTCTCTTTCCAGTTCTCTTCATCAGAGTCGGTGCCGATGTCTGGGTTCAACGTCTGCAGGTTGACTCCAGCTACATTTGTTCCACTCCATACAGGCACTAAGAGCACACAGGATGAAACCATCAGCCTTCTTATAAATACTGTTCACCTCACATCCATACACCAGCCACCATCATGTGATCGGAAGATAAACAACGCTTTGTGCCAGCATCTGCTGAAACTTTGCCGTCCTCACCGCTGGTGTCTCCGTGTTCCCCCAGGATCCACCCGTTGAAGCTGCTGGGGTGGATCCCCAGTTTGTCAGCCATTAGAAAGCGGAAGCGTGCGGAGTCTAAGTTGGTGCCACTGCCGATGACACGGTGCTTAGGAAGGCCGCTGAGTTTCCAGGTCACATAGGTCAAAACGTCGACTAATAAAGGAAGAGATCATCAGCATTACCAGATCAACAGTGCACACAGAGCGCTGCAGGAGCATGTTCACTTTGACTGACAGTACCAGGGTTGGAAACAACGATGATGATGCAGTCAGGGCTGTATCTGACAACCTGCGGGATGATGTGCTTAAAGATGTTGACGTTTCTCTGGACAAGGTTCAGCCTGCTCTCCCCCTCCTGCTGACGGACTCCAGCTGTCACCACAACGATGCGGGAATTAGCTGTAACTGAGTAGTCTGACAGGGAGAAAGACGAGTCAGCATGTTGACCAAAAATGGAAAAAAAAAACAGGATGTTGTTTACACTTTCCGGTTCTAACTCTTTTCTTACTTATGAATAGATGCTGGCATCTATGACTCATCATATAGAGGTTGCTTGTTCATGTTGTAAATTTAAACTAAATCTTTATGCTGCTGCTTAACTTTGCTGGTTCCCTTGTAGAAAAAGGGGTAGTGTAGGTGTATAATCTAGATTTATGTATCCACAATGGCTCATAACTGGACTTCAAGGTAATTCTGTAAGGGCTTAGAAGATACATTTATGTTTCCAAGTAGTAGATGGTACTTTTATATGTTTGTTACATATGTTTGCTGCATATGTTTGTTTTCTACACTGCTTATTCCGATTCAGGGTCTCAGGGAACCTGGAGCCTATCCCAGCAATTAGTAAGCGGGAGGCAGGCTACACCCTGGACTTTTTAATTCATATTTACTTATTTTACATTATTCATCTTTATTTTTTGGGTTGTCTTTCACTCAGATAAATTGCTTGTGAAGAAGACTATAATTTTCTTATTATGTCATCATCGTTGTGTTGCTTCTGCATGCTATATAAAATTTTATTTGATTTGATTTTGGTCTGTAGTGGGAGACAAATCACTTTCTGTTTCTAAATTCAGGCACAAGACGGTCACCATGGGTGTAAAACTGGACTTTATAAAGGTACAAATAACGACTGCAGTATCTCTGATGGCATCACCACAGTGACAATCTGCCAGTAGCATAACTGTCAAACAGTATGCCATAACTGCACAGCAAGTAGCACCACCGACCTGTTCCGTTATGCTGACTCTCACTTTCACTTCCTTTTTACCTCAACCTTCATTTTCAGCTCAGAGCTGCAACAACTTTGCAACAAAACTGAACAGTCATGTGCAACAAAACTGCACCAGAACCGGGTCACATAAATGCTTTCTGACTGCATTTCTTGCTAAATTCGAGACATAAACTTACCTTTAGATGCAATTATTTTGGGGGTTTTGAGGAAGAGGCTGCCATGCTGCAGGTCCATCATCTCTCCTTTTAACTTGTCCTCCACCACATCTACGAGCGCCAGTTCATCCGCCAGCTCCTGCAACGCATCAGAACAATCATCTCATCACCATAATGGCAGAAATGCAACATAATATTCTCAAATAAGTTTTTATCCACATTAGAATAAACTGTCAGCAGCAAAGACTCCAGTTTACTAAGGGTAGATAAAGGGTTTTCAGCTTCTATTTCTTCCTGTAAAACTTGAGCAGTCATATAATCGATAGTTTCTGATAGTTTATTACTGCATGGACAGGGTTTTAAGCCAGCTGAAGCGCTTTAGTGGAAAGTCAATTGATGTCTTCCCTTGTGATGACAACGACATGTTTCCTTCTGCATAGAGGGGATAAGATTGAGTTCAAAGGCCAGGAGATCAGTAATCCGGTGTCAGTCTAGGAGGATCCTGCGTATTACCCCATACTGTGAGAGCAGCAGGCGGGATGGTAATCTAAGCATAAACATTAGGACTCTTACCCTCAGCAGGACACTGATGGCACAAGCCATGCCAACCTGGCCCACACCCACAACTGTCACTTTATTCCTAGGGGGCTCTGGAGTACCGCTGAACAGCGGGGTGATCAGCTTCTGCAGGATTGAAGCCATTCTCAGTGCTGAAAGAGAAGAATGGATCAAGTCAGAGGTCATATGACGGTTGTGGATAAACAGATGTACATGTCACACAAAACATAACAGAAGCAAGCTGTCCTGCAGCCTGACATGATGAAACTTCATAAATACTGCAGCCTGGAAAAGTGTAGCAGGATTAAACGTTAAGCCTGGCACTCGTCCCACCAGCACTCACAAGAGTCTCATCTGAATCTAGCACAACAAAAAACCAGGAACTGCACTCCGTCTCCCTGCACAGATCACCTTGAAAGGACACGCAGCCAGACACAAAAACAGCGGTACTTGCTTTGATCGGCGAAGCTCCGAGCTGCAAGGTATAAATACCACCATGTGATCAGCATGGCAAAGTGAGCGGGTATCTAAGGTGTGTTTCCTACAGAGCTGCATCCACAACACCTCACACAGTCACTGCGATCCACAGAGCCCAGGCAGGTATCCGGTCAGCTGCAGAGTTAGCACATGTGACTCAGGGCCGGGCGGAGGAGCTGTGAGCTGCTCAGAGCTCCTCTCTCCTCCCCTAACGTAGGACGGGGGCAATATAATCGGATGCCAGCCTTGACTGACTGACTGCAGGCGGTTAAAGGAGTTACTGTAATCCCTAAACTCTGCTTCCATCTGCTGCACCTGCACTACAAATGGACATCAACTTTAGGTGACATAGCAAGCTGATTTCTATCCACAAACATGAAAATTAATAAAATTGAAACATTATGTTAATGATGACATCATGAGAATCTAAATTGGGAAATGGGAAAGATGACAAAACTACATGCTGCACTTTGTAAACAGTTAAACAGTATCTTGAGCAAAGATTCCTACATAAAATAAATAATCTCTAAGAGGAAGTGTTAAGAATTATCAATGCAGTAGATAAACTGTCCGTTCGTTATCTGGGAGTGAAACTGGATTACCAACAAAGCATGTGAACAATAGCAGGGACGGAGTGGGCTTAGCAGCAAGGTCAGCCAGGAAGGACAGCAGTTTGCATGGGTCTGTCAGTCATCAGCACTCAGGCAGCGCTTGAATAAATAAAAAGAAAAAGAAAAAAAAAGGCCTCTGTGTGTTGAGACTATAAATGAAATATGTAATAAACATCTGTGAGTCACTATATAATCAACCACATTTACATTCACACAAATGAGCTGAGATACCCTTTAATACTGGAAAAGGGGTCTTGATGCACAGAGTGAGTAAAGAGTTTTCTAAAACATCTATTTTTTATTCTATTGACAAGGCTTCTCTTTGTAAAATAATACTTTCACAGGGATATAACAGTTTTTCAGCCTAAATCACCTTCATTACGCACAATTCAGTTAAAACACACACATATGAAAGCAGAGCTATGAATGTATTTGACTTAAGTACATTACACCATCAAAATAAAGTCTCATAAAACCGTCCTGCTGGTGAAGCTGAGCACATTCTGTTGGTGCATCTGGAGTTGAGCAGATGAAGCTGTCAGCGTCCAACGTCGTCCAATTAAAATGTGCCTTACACCCCTCTATACGTTTATCTCAAATGCATGAGCACTAGTAGGGCAGGGATAGTCTAGTCTAGAGGGAAAAACAAAACAAAGCTGAGCATCTTGGGCTATCAATACAAAACAAAAACTGACTTTTTTTACCCAGAAGTTACTTCAGCATGACAGAAACTATTCCAAACATACATGAAAAAAATAAAATTAAGCATATCTACGACTGCCTCTGTCAGATTTCTTAAATCTACACATGAAAACATGGCTGTTCACCTGCGGTCTTGAGGTTCCGGCCACTTTAAGTACGACTGCTTGTCCTTTCTCCAAAGCTACAGAGGGACTCAGGAGTGGTGTGTTACTGTCTGCATGCTCCTCTTCCTGCTGCGCTGTCAGCCTGCTGGATTTAATTAACTAAGCCTCTCCATCCCCTTCAAAGTCTCACTTTGGCTCTCCAACGGGTCACCTCAGTCAGCTGCTACCACACATTTCCTGCTAAATCCGTTATTTTCTTGTTCCCATAAAGAAAGATGATTATTGAATTTTACAAATATTACTCTAAGAAAAGTTATCAATCACAAACATAATGGTAAAAGCTGACAATGAAAATGACTCAGACTCTTTCAGGTGCTGCAACGGGGGCCTCCCAGTGCACCAGAAGAGGTGGGCTGGTTTTGGGAGGAATATTAAGGAGAGGATTCCTTTCAGAGCATCTGGAAGACATTTTGTCATACAGTAGGGAACCAGCAGAGGGACACAAAATCCCACTAGAGGAGGAAAGCAATACTGAGATCAGTGTGATTTGCCATTAAGGGGCAGCTTTGTTCGAGACAAAAATAAATGTTCTTATGTCATCATGTAATCGGAGACATTAGAAAGATCAATCCAACCTTAACAGCGTGAAGTCGTCAAATATTTTCCTGCTCCAGACTTCTACGGCCTGATGAGCGCCAGCTTTCTCAGCGAATGTGGTAAATCTTTAATTCGGTGAAATCAGATTCAGATTTGGCTTCAAACTCACCTGTACTCAAAGGTCAAGTTGCTGACTGTGATCTCAAGACTGGTGGGTTCTTACGGAGATAACAAATCAGGAATGCCTGGAGGGAATCTAATTAGACTCGTCACAAATGTTCACTCAAGACTGAAGCATCAGCTGACTGGAATTTAGTTATCAGAGGATGAGGTGACCCAAAAACACGCTGGGACTTACTGATTCATATAATAACGCCGGCTTACTTTAAACAAACGTTTGAGATTGTGAATGAGGTTTTATAACTCTAAATGTCTGCAGCTGAGTCACAGATGTAAGCATAGGCTGGAAGATATTTAAGGCAAAGAAACAAGTTGCTTTCTAATAAGAGCTAAGTATTAGTTTTTTCTCAACTAAATCAAAGTGGAAACGTTATTAAAATAAAAACATCACTGATTTTAACCGGAAACAACAAATAATCTACATGTTCTCTGTAATAATTTGGCTACATTTAAAGTTGTCTTTAAGGGTCAAAGAAAAACAAAAATCTGGTGACAACCAAGTTTATTTTATGATACACAGCCTACATTATCATAAATAAACAGATTACAAATCCTTACCCACATAACCCCTGTCATGTCTGTCCATTGTGGGAGAGCTGCCTGATGATGAATCATGTGGATTAATTCAGAAAATTTCAGATTAACATACAGTATTAGTTGCATGTGTTACATATTGCTTTAAAATGTCATCTTAAAATGTGTTATAAAAAGTTAAACATGCCACTTTAGAAAAATATCAAAATTGAAACAAAACCTCCTCAGGAACTCCTTCAACCCATCGTCGCCACCAGCGAATGCATCGACACTTCCCGCGGGCAACCAACCGACTCAGGCAAGCCTACGTTATGTGATTTTGTCCAGGCAGATGCACTGTACCATTAAAAATAAACCAGTTAAACTGTCCCAAAAGGATTTACTTTGTGTATTTCGCCTTCTTCTTTCCAGATCTTCCATGTCTGGACGTATGCAGTCCGTGAGGTGGGCTATGTGGGTGCGCTGCAACAGCCAGTCCTGTACAGAGGACTGAAGGATCAGAAATCTTACAAAAAAACAGATTCAAATAAAAGGAAAAGCACAATGGAGCACTAAAAACCCAGCGCATGTAAACTCAAATGGGCATACTGGTAAGGATGGATAAAGGAAATTAAGAAAAAAAAAAAATCAATAATTAAATGTTTTGAATTTAACTACCTCAAAGGTTTTTTTCCCCTCAAATACATGATAACTAATCACCTCTAAACAGCTCTTTCCATTGTGAAGTGCTGTCTGCAAAATTAAAACAACGTTAACACCTCAAAGTTTTCTACCTCAATTCATTTTCAATTAAAGATTTAATTGTACTTTAAGTCATAATATCAGAGCTCCATGTGAGTTTATCTGAGCAGTGATTGGCCACTGGAAGAGAGAGGAAAAAAATGTTTCCTGATTACACCACGTGTCTCCTCCCACCGCAGAGCACATACAATAATGTTTGAGCTGAATCAACCTGAGCACCATAGAAATAATGAATCACTCTAGCTACCTCTAAAGCTAACAAAAGCAAAATCTGAAATTTATTTGGAAACTTGGACTCGTTCCAGTGTTAGTAGAAGCGCTGCTTTGTGCGTGAAGAAGAAATAAACGGGAGGGCACTAAGTGCTTACAAGTGTCCAGGCACTTCACCATCAGAAAAACGCCTGACACAGAGCATGAGAGAAAACTACAGTATGACCGTTAACAACTACAACCATGCATGGATAAACTGGCCTCTCCTTTTCCGCACTCATTTCTACATATAGGGGTTAATACACACAAAGACACAAACAATTCACAGATTAAAATCAACACTAAAACGAGTCTCTTTTGACTGCCACATATTATGATCCAGAAGCTACTGTCTGAGGATTTCCCTCCTGTGTTCAGAGGAAAGCTGGAATCAGGCAAAGAAAATTTCTCTTAAATCTGTGTCCTTTTGTCAAAATATGTGGGAAAAGAAGATGTGATCCCTGGTTACTGCTTGGGTTGTGGTGTGCTGTGGCAGGGCGGTGGTGTGGGCACGGCGAGGGACTGCAGAGGGTCTTTAATTGCCGGCGCTCTTTACGGCGTCGCCGCTACCAATGCCCAAGTAGGTGGCTGCCGTCTCCGTAGCGCTTTGGAGTGGGACAATCACGCTGTCCAGGAGGCCTTTAAGGGTGTTGATCTGATCAGAATCCAGGTTCTGGTAGACGTAGTAAAGAGAACCGACCACCACCACGAGGAGCAGGAGCTTGAGCAACGCTGACAGAAAACCTCGTCGGACAGGCTCTTTCTTTGAGGAAACAGTGCTGCTCGGCCGGGATATCGACTCGGAAAACGTGCGGCTTTCGGTGTGGACGCTGTGCTGCACCTGGGACTCGTCCAGCCAGTATTCACTCGGTTTTATGGGTCGACCGGCCGCCCCTCTAATTGGACGTCTACATGTTGCGCTGGTGGGAAAAACAATATAATCGCCATCAAATTTAACAACAGACGCTTCAGGATTACAAATAACTCACATCTGAATAATCTGTGAGTATCTAAAAGAATCATCAAGTGTTACCTGATGCCTGTGGGTGTGCTTATTTCATTTGCAAGGATATCTTCAACCACGCTCCCGCTGGGCTTCTTGGGGGTCTCCTCAATAACAACCTCCTCCACCACCTGCAAATATCATATAAAAACATGTTCATAAAAAGTCAAGCTGAACTCCACTCACCTCGCTTAGCGAATGTTAAGGTGTGTCTCACCTTGGTTTGCCGTCTGCTGCTGGTCCGGACAGTGACAGGAGTTTTCCCTCTGCTTCTCACAGGCTTCTCTACCACAGGAACGGGCTCTGGTTCAGGGGCAGCCATCTCTTCTAAAACACAAGCAAAACAACAACAAAAAAACATTTATTGACAGCACCAACGAGGATAATTTCCCAAGAGCTTAATGCCACCTTTTTGTGCTAAATGTAGCAAACATACTTAAACATAGAGGTTATTTTGTCCTTGCAAGTGAGGTGAAGTTCGAAAACATCCCAAGAAATGGGATTAGAGCTCACCATCTTCTTTGTCGCTGTACTGGTCAGAATTTGTGTTGCCGTTCTGGTTGCTGTCTGGTTTGGGGATAGTTGTAACATCTGTAGGAGCTTCAGTTTCAGTTGCCGGCGCATCCAAAAGCTTCTGCAGCTTCTTTTCGTAAACCTTACGAGTAGAAGCTAAATGGACAGAGAAAGGGTCTGAGAGTGCAAACTTTTTTCATCAGTTTATCTGACAAGTTTTTCAGGATCTGTTCCCGTTTCTCTGATCTCATGGAAACAGCTCTACCTCTTTAGTTTGTTCTGCGTTGCACATCCAAAATATTGGCTTAACATGGACAGTGTCTGCATGTCATAATGGCCCGAAGTTAAAGTGCTTCTACAGAAAATGTTAACATATGTAATGAGTGACTAAAATGTGAAAAAACCGACCCATTGTTTTGGAATGAAAAGATGAGACCAAACTGTCAAGATTAAAAAGTTATATATGTTATAAATTTTTAAATTTATAACATTAAAGCTGATTAAACGTAATCTTTTGGGTAATTTGGTTAAATTGGGATACGTTTTTTTATTATTATTTTTTTTTAAATCCAAGTTATGAATCTACTAAACTGATCTTTGCTGTCTACATAGTTAATAGCCATGTTTCTAATGACAAGAGTTTAAAAAAGGCCTCCGGGAACTGACCGACAATGGGCCCCGACTCCACGCCACGCTTTGCCAGCTGTTGTTTCAAATCTTCGTCTGTGAGATCTGTCACCTCCACTTCCTCTGTGCGAGGCTTATCTGTCTTTTTGGTGGCTTTCTTTAAAAAAAAAAAAAGTGAAGCACATCAGTGATTGCGTCCAGAAAAAAAATTTAATTAGAACCTCAAACCAAACACATGCATAAGGGCAAATGTGAAACAATTAATCAACATTTTTTAAATGATTAAAAAAAGTAGCTCAGAAATAAAACTTACTCTTCCAGAGCGGCTTTTGTTGGACACCACAGGAGCAGGTAACTCCTCATCGCTGGAGAAAGTGTCTGCAGGCGGACTCTTCTTGTTGTTCAGTATGGTCAGGTTTTTTAGGTACAGCTGCACGTAGACTTCCTTCTTCTGATCTCCGCTGGGAAGTGGCACATTGTTTGCTGTAAGCTCGTTCTTTAGCTTATCTTTCGTGAGAACCGACGGATCTTCAAGGAATTCTGCCATGCTAACTTATTTCTAAATCAGGGTGAGATCGCGCTCGTAGCTAACGGAAATAAGCTAGTTTAGAGACCGCTACAAAAACACACCGGGAACGTGAGCGAATAGCGCTGTTGTCAAACAGAAGTGGCGCCTTCCTGCTGCCTAACCAGCTAACAGCACAGAGGCGGTTTATCTAAATAAACGTAGAGTTATGCTCGTTAGCCCAAGAGCGAGACTGATTACAGATATTATTTATTTTTCGAACACGGATCCACGCATTTGTTGAACATGAAACACTTAAAAAATAAACAATAACTTGCAATAAATTGACTGAATTAGCTTAGCTTCAAACCGGTCCACTTGCTTCTGTCTGTCCGCGGTCGCAACAAGGCCAGAAAACAAGCTGGTTCGTCATTGGATTGAGGGTCGCAGTAAACCGCAACCTGATTGGCTTGCTATGAATGGAAAACTGGCGAGTCGCCGCCACAAAGAAACCGGACGTTGTGTATTTTCACAACAGCTTTACACAAATCCTGTTGAAGATAAGTGTAAAATTGTGTTACTTATCGTAATAGGTTTAATTGTTATAAGAATCCGACACTAGTTACAAGTCTGAATCGGAAGTAAATGATAGAAATGGGCGGTAAATGTCGATTTAATGGCACTAAAAGACAAAGAGGAGTAAATGGCTGCTCTTTCAAACCTGCGTATTTATGGCAGGGTTTAGATTTATCCTAATATCTGATGCTAGTCAGGTAACATTGATGAACAATATAACAATGGCCAAACTGAAAGCGATTTTGAATAAGTCTGCCGCCCCCCTTGTGCCAGTAGGGGGCAGCAGAACTACGCAATTCAGAAATGTGGGTTTCGCCCACTTAAACATTTTATTTAATTTTAAAGTAAATACTTAAACCAACCTCATTAATGCAGTGATGGGGTGTTTTGTGTGCCTGTGTGTGTGTGTGTGTGTGTGTGTGTGTGTGTGTGTGCATGCACATACGAAATGCTCCAATTTTCATGCGAATGACATAGTTTGGAGTGTCATGGACAAAATAAGGCGAAACCATAAGCTGGGAATTTTCTTTGAGCCCAGAAATGAAACTGAAAATTACTGTTGTTTTTTAATGTTAAATATTAAATATCAGAATATTAAATGGTTGCACAAAATGTGACGGTTCGAGCAAGGCAACGTTTTCAGGATTTTTTTACATCACAACCGAATTAAAATGAATTTATTGTGTGAAAGACAGGGACATCACTCACTGTGACATAACAGTGTTAAAACATGTCCTGTCTGTGTTTGGATGGGCTGGTTTCTCACATCATCCCCACAGCTGTGGTGGCAGTGGTTTGAGGTGGCACAGTGCGGCTCCCCAACTGTCCTTCAGACCAGCCTCTATGGGATGCTGCTGCAGAAACCATGCAATTGATCCCTGCCTCAACCCCAGACCACACTAAAACACAGCACTTCAAGTATAGTTCATCTTTTCCATAGTGGATTTGCCAATACAGTGTAAGCATAGAAAATGTTGAGCCCTTGAGAAACACCTCTTAAGCTTTCTTTGTATGTAATTTACACAGAAAACAAGGTTCAGGCCAAGAATCACAGAGAGTGCCTCTTTAAGCATAACAGTCATGGCCTATGAAAAATGATCAAAGCCTACTCTTTAATCATCAACATTCACATTTTCAAAATGAGTTCATTTGAAATGGAACTGCTACGCCTGATGTCAACCAGTCCGTACATTCGATGAAATTTCATGACAGATGATTCTTATATAAATCTATAGAACAAATGAAATTACAGACAGACAAAAGCAATTTATCTGAGAAGAACAACCAGCGAGCACTTACAGAAGGTTGAATCGGCAATTGAATTATTAAATGTTATGTTGTCCTTGGACAAGATCGTGCATCTCAAATGAACACAAACTCCATCATTCATTCTTTAAAAGAGGATTTCTGATCATTTAGAAAAAAAAGTTGAACACAGACTCCTCAGTTCAGTTTATCTTGGATTTTTTGCCATTTCTAAATCCCAATTGAGCCAACCACAGAAGTACCTTAGGAAAAGTCAACCTTTACCACCCAGTGAATGTCTGATCCAATTCCACTGACACAACAAAATACATACCTTTGAAATTAATCAATGCTGCACAATTTCAGCACGCTGTAAGATAATAGGTGTGTCCCCTTTTGGGGCTACATGTGTTGCATAGTCCAAAAGTATTTTTCAGTTTAAAAAAGTTTCACCTTAACATCCTTACATAATCGAAGCGTTTTGTATTTCATGCCCAACTTTAAAAAAAAAGGCAGTTTCCACCACTAATCTATCACAATAATCTCTAATCCTGTAAAGATGTTATTACTCACTGCCAAGCTAATTAAGATCATGTCCTGGGTAGTTTCCTGTCCAATAAGGAGGGTAGGATGCGGGCAGCAGGAGCTGCGTATTTCAGTTCAGATTTGTGTGTACTGGCCTTGGAACAGCCATCTAGTAATGCTCACACAGTATATTTTCATCTGTTGACAATCCAAACTCTACTTAAAGGACACACACTTAGTTGTAGGTATTTCTGTCAAAAGGAAAAATGAGACTGCCTCTCTGGCCTTGTTGATGCCCATTTGGCCACATGCCTCTTTGTATTATAAGCACTTCTCTATATATTTGTATTACTATTATGATTTGGGTTTTTCCCATTTTATTTGGCAGTTGAATATAGAGACACACTTGATCGTGTCCTCACTGAACTTAAAGTAAACATTATTGTGTGAAGTGAATGAAGAAGTTCACACTGTGGCACACACGGGACATCAAGTTGGATCATCTGGGGGAAATTCCGCGCAACCCATCAATCTCCATTATTTGTAGGGCAAAGACATACAAAGGTAAACGTGTGTATTATTTTAAGAGACCCACTGAAAGTGTTTCCTACTGTTGCAGGTAAATTTTGCAGCAGCAATACAGAAGTTCTCCAATCAGCAACACAATTCAGACCTTTATTAATCTGGAACAGAGTCCTCATCATGAATCGGATGCAGGAAGCTTGCAGACTACCAAAACCACCTACGTTTCAATCTTAAATGCAGACAGCAAATACTTCTCCGAAGATTTTCCTGAAAGCCCCAAAAACAACTCCTGATTGAAATATGACAGGTCCATTTACTGTAGATGCTCTTTCACAGAAGACTGATCAGATAAGGAACTACATCAACCAGCGTAATAACAGAATGAAAATGCACATTGAGCATCTAAGAAACCCAACATCAGTCTGACAACATCCTACTCTGCTCGTCAAAAGGGTGAGGCCCCTTGGAACCAGTAGGTGAAGATTTTTCTGATACCAGTGGCAGATCCTATTCCTGCCACTTAGTCAGCAATAACAGCATAAAAGAGGCTGCAGCCATAACAGAACAACTTTGAAGGTAAAAGCGGTCGTGCCACTGACAAACGTTCTACTGTATGTCCAAACGCTCAATAGGAAAAGAATAGCCCATCAACAAATGTTTACATTAACAATATTTTCTGTGTTCAGCTACAACTGACTAGAAAAGTTACAGGGAAATGTTTTCTGGCTATGAAAAAGAAGATTAAAACAACTTATAGACTGAAGAGACAAAACACACTGCTTTACTGCAGAAACAGAGCATCAGTACAGTCACGATGGTTACAGATTTTCTGGCAATAAATAAAGTTCAATGATGAACTGGAAAACAACATAGGTGTTTACTTGTTTGTGATGTTTTTAAGTATCAGCAAATTCAGACTGATTCATAAAATACTTAAACAGGTAATTCACATTTATCTGACTGCTGAACTGAAGCTTATTTTTAAGAAAATAAGTTTAGCAAAATAAATGTCCTGGAAAAAGCAATTTACACTTTTTTGAAGTGTTTGTTCTGAGGTGCGAATATGTTGGGATCAGTCATTTTGACATAAACATAGGAAAGAAAAGACTATATCACAAATAAAGCTACAACACCTGGTTCAGAGTGCACCGCGATGTTGATATAAGGTCACGTCACCCAGAGCTAATTCTTTTAAAAAAGATAAAAAATGAGAAAATATATAAATTCTGTATATTAAAATTGTAAAAGCAATGATCAGTAATGCCACTTTACTTTGTCTTGTCCCATAGAGCCTGCTCCCACTGCTGGAAAAATTATAGGAGAGACATTAACTAAACATTTGGTGGAAGTAGTATTTGTAGTTCTTTAAAGCTGACACAATTGCACTTTTTTGTTTTGTTTTGTTAGGTGTTCTACTAAGCTGAATAAAGCATGCACTCAAAAGATTAAAAGATGGTTAATAATTTGTGGATACAGAATGAGTCAACCTCTGCAGAAACTATCAGTTTATTCATTTTTAAGTAACAGAAAGAAGGTAAAGAGAGAAGATTTTAATAATACCCAGCCAGTTAAATCACACAACAACGGGAAAATAAATGAACAGCTAGTACACAGGACTGAATTACCTAAAAGCAAACTGACAAAAACAGTTCAGAATCTGATTATTCCTGTAAAATGCAACAGGTTGTGGATATTTAAATAATAGAAAACTTGAAGTCCACTGGTTGCATATGAGAACAGAGGGGGATTAAAGCAGCTGTAAACTGTTTTGCTTAAAGAAGTTATTTTAAAGGGGGCTGCAGTGAATAGATGTCTGAATATGAATACGCCTGGGAAAAAAATATCAGTCAGACAAATTTCTTTTGCTTTAATCCCTCATTTATCACATAATTAACCGGTTGTCTTCTGATACGACTTTGCAGTTTGAGTGAATATGATGTAGTACATATGCCAGGCCTTTAGATGGCTGTGCAACGATGTACCCCATGCTTACACTAGTTCCCACCACATCCTCATTAAACAGGGAGACAACATCTGTACTGGCAACATCGATGCTCAGTGATGAGTATGTTTTGCTTTAAGAGACCAAATCACTAAAGATGTTCAGCACGAAAAGATTAGCCATTGTTGTTTTTGTTGGTTTGTTTGTGCTAAATGTGGAGGGAGCAGGTCCTACAATGATGTGGGCAGTGGCAGTGACGTTATTACGGTGACTTCGGCCTTGCCTATATACGTCTCCGCTCTGCAGGCGAAGTAAGAAGACTCCAATTGGGAGACGTCTGCAAAACTTTGTGGGAAAAACACAGCCCCAAACAATAAAGAAAAGAAGAACAGCACATTGTCAGTCCTGACATGGCTGGAGAGTCTGAAAAACCTTTAAGTGTCTTTTTCAAGCACAACAATGCAGGGCATCTGAAACTTAGCAATACACTGAGGCAAAACCTGGTCCACTGGTTTGTAACCAAAACACACCTCGTGTTGGACAGGCAGGTAAACAACTCACGAGTAACAAAGACCCCCAGGATTGTTGGGTTGGCCAACGACACTAAACAAGGCTACCAGCATCATGCACACAAATGTCCCACAAACACACACTGTTTGCAGGCTGGTGATGTACTCCGACTCAGGCGGACATGTTCCTGCAGGATGAACAACAGCAAATCTAAATACAACAATAAACAATGACTCAACAAATCAAACAAAATGAAAGCAGCTGAAACATTTTTCTTGAACAATATCCAAGTCAACATGTTTTATGCGTTAATATTTCCGAGATGCAACATTTGTAAGAGACAAAAAGAAGCTGACTTCTTTCAATTCAAGCTCCTTAAATTACAATAATGCTTATTGTTGCACCCAGGCTGGTTGCCTCCTGCTGGCCATTAGACAGAATATATGTCTGATACAGCACAGCTTCTCTTTTTAGACTTTTTAGACAACTTTAATGTACACCAAAGGACATTAGAAAAGAAAAAGTACCAAAAAGAATTTAATTAAAAAACAAAACAAAACAAAAAAAAACAAAACACAATGATAACTGTATTTACTTATGTTTAATCTCTTATTTCCTCTGATTAATTTATCTGTTATTTTCACCCAATTGTGTATTTCAAGCCTGCAGCACATAAAAAAGAAAACTGGGAAAAATGGTGGAGCTTTTATCACTTTGTAATCACACAATGTCTACTCACATCTCCTAAAACATGATGACAAATGTCTCTCAAAGATAATTCCTTGTCCATGAATGTCATTTACAGATGATTATTGGTTCTTGTTACAGTGCTGAGAGATTAGTGAGTTAGTGCATGCTTCTTTTGTACACAATCTTTATTACACTGACATTTGAAATAAAATCTGTAGCATCTTAAAAGCATCATTATAAGCTCTAAATTGCCCCCATCAGAGTATTTTCAAATATGCTGAGGCTTGAAAAGCAAAAATGAATTTGACAAGACAAAACATGAAATTTATTGACTTCGTTCTACAATTAAATACAAATAAAAGTAACAATAAGAGCAAAAAATGAAATCTAAAATATATTATATCGATGTAAGGATAAGCACTGTCCAATAACTAGAAATTAACTTTATGAGGTAATGTCAATATTGTGTAACAGCCTGCTCTGCTGCCTCCCAGTGGCCAAAAAAAATATCTAGTGTGCCCCAGAACAGACCCGAGCCCCCCAGTGTAAAGGACTTACAAACTGTAATTTTTTACTTTAAGAAGTTAAAGGACTTTTAAACCAAAAGACGACCAGAATGAAAAGGTTTTCACGTTATACGTGCATAATATGTTTTTCAGGGGCTCATCTCATTTGATAGATTCCAGAAAAAAAAATCGAGGTTCATCAAGAGGTAGATCCTTTCTTAATGTGCCTGACACGGCTGGACCAAGTGGTCGATGATTCCCGACTAAAAAAGAGAGGGCGACCTCCCACAGGTGACTGCCAGACTCTTGAGTTAACAGGAAAGAAATATTTCCGTGCTTTACTTGGCTTAGTCTTTCCACAGATCTGCCTCTGCTTAGTTTTTTCTGTTTGCAGGGCTGAACACTGGAACCAGACAAATTTTGGGAAGAGCCAAAGACTTATTTATAAAAACTCTGTTGTGACACTGCCATGCCCCTCCAATGTTTCCTCTCTCCTGTGGATGCCTGGATTCTGAGGTCACAAACCCCGGCACTCAGCTGTGAAAGTGTTTAGCTAGTGTGATGAAGGAGAAGTGGACAATCACCAGATACTCTAACTACACCACCCTTCACTGCAAGTGCCCAACAAGTGCAGCATTTTATTGCAATCATTGGCAGACCTTGGGGTCAATTTCCATATTACGTATCGAAAAAGTAAAGAGAGTGGATTTTATCAAAGCTGACAACGAGAAACTTCTTTGGGGATCTTTGTGTGAGGTGCCTCCGACTTGCAAGACTTTGTTTGTAATTTCCTTACTGGTTGATGTAGGGGGCTTTCTGGTATCAAGTTATTCTAAGTAATAGTTCTCCGCTCTGTATCTACTGCAGCCAATAAAAACCTTCTACTTTAGCCGATATCTTCTTATCTTTTCAATCTTGAAAATGGAAACTTTTGGGCCTCAGTGTCTCGCTGGCAGAGCGAGCTGCACTTCAGTTGGGTCCATTATTTGGAGAGCAGAGGAGCTGCATCATGTGGGTAAAAAGCACTTGCCACCATGTTTACCATTCTTCCAGGAGGCAGTTTTGAAATGTAGGAATCTTGTAACGGCTCATAGTTTTGGGTAGCGAAACGCCGGGCGGCCTATCGATGCTCTGAAGCCTCACAGCGTGGTTTATCCGTGCCAGCGGTAAAGGACAAATGTGCCAAAGTCTGCTGGGTTTGGCTCTTTTCTCACCCCCTGGCGTCCAACACTGATGTATCCAGCTGAGGTACAATAATTTGACACCTCTTAAGCAGCTGGACCTTTTAGCGTGACAACCACCGCTTTGTTTTATATTCCTGCCTATTTTGAACGCAATAAAAAAATTACAGTCAGCAACATCTAAACTGTGTTTTTATCCACTTTGGATTTTTGCCCCTCCCCACCCCCTTCAATCTCCTTTATCCCTCCCTTTCCGATGTGGGATTTAACATACACTTTGTGGTAACCCTGCAAAGTTATCAGTTTTTTCTATGTTCTCTCACACTGAATAAAGGCTTGTTTCTCCGCGTCTGCTTGTTAAGACTTCAAGGACAGCTCCTTCCATCTGGTATTAAGTATTGCTGGTGCCAGTGTCGGGTTAACTGACACTCCTGTACTTAAACTAATGGCAGCGAACAGTCATCTCCCATGAGGTGTTCACCTTGGAAAAAAAAGAAAAAAAAGAAGAAGAAAATCACCTAGCTCCCTCATCTACAATCACAGTGGTGCTCTCGCCACCCACTGAATGAGACCATGGGCATGAAAAGGGGGATTGTTTCACTATTCAGGCATACATGAGGGCAAATGAAACATGTAATACGCATGTCCTGCCTTGGATTTGCTCTCCGCCGAAGTTCAATGAGACATTGAGAAATGAGAAAAGTGAAGCAAAAAGAAAGAATCTGCAAACCATCGTATCATATAGAGTCAAAGGGGCTGAAATTTTCCTGCAGTTCTTTGGTTTTGTTGTCATTAACAGGCTTAAATGTAACAGAGTTTGTGACACTTTATCTTTAATTCTGATCAGCCTTGAAGCAAAAAGCAGTTTTTATTCATTACAACTCAGTTGGTAGGGGGTCTGAAATAATCAGAAATCCCTTGTTGAACAATAACTCCACCAGGAATTTCAATCTTTATAACTCAACACATTTTACAAACTGTTTCCATTTCAGCTGAGCTGTAGCACAGTTATCTCATCCAGGTGAGCCCAAGGTAAAGAGAGGATCTTCTCAGACCTCAGGAGAGTAGCACCATCATCATCCGTCCTTTTCTGAACCCCCCTTCTCAATGGAAACCTAAACAGCTTTTTAAGAATGAAGTTTTTAAGTTTGTTGCTAAATATAGGCCACCTGGTGGGCGGTGGCAGGTTCCAGAGCCATTTTCAACAAAGATGAGCCCCAGGTCCTGGCCAGGGCCCGGCGGGTGGTGACTGCCGGTGGTCCGCCTTTCTCTTATGCACCGGCTCTTAAGTAAACACAGCAATCCTGCGGTCAGCTACAACATGGCAGCGAGCGAAAGGACTCACTGTGCAGTTACACACAGCTATGGTGTGTTGTCTCCTCAGGCCCACTCGCTCCATGCCCCTCCCTGTCACAGAGGCCTGGGCTGGGGTCGAGGGCGAGCGACTGACTTTGATGTGCGATTCCAGGACCCTGCTGGGATCTCCTGGCGGGGGCAGTGTTGGACTTCACTTCCTGGATCCCTTTGACCAAACATTTTCCAGCTAAAAAAGAAGTCTAAATTAAGAACATTATCATGTTTATTACTTATTTATCATTTTGATTCGTACAGTGCAGTTGGAACTTCTGTCAAAACTATGACAAGCTATGATCCACCTCCTTCAAAGAGATCTTGCATGCTTTTTGAGGTGCAATAAATAGTACTTTGTATCTTTGCCCTGACCCAAGCACAGCATATACAATCATGATTAATATCTTCAAGGGACTATTTAAAAGGTTCACTAACCAAACAAAAAAAAGATAAAATTGCACGTTAAGAAGTTGAGTTTGTTAGGATAACTGACATATTTGATCTAATCCTGAAATGAAACAGCTTTTTTATCAAAGCGTCAGAATAATAAGTTATTAATCATCACTATCATTTCCAATAAAGAGCCAAATTAATCAGAGTGGAGGATAGCTGACAGCTCCAGAGCTAATTCACTGAGAAAAACAAGGCGCAGCAGGTAAGCCTTTATCCATTGAGCTCTGTTCTTGCATTGCTCTCCAATACACGGAGATCATAATTTAGAAAGTCTCAGTGGCTACCTGTAAGGACCACAGGGGTGGCAAATAGCAGGGCTGCGGCTTTCTGAGGTTCTTAGTGGTGCGAGCAGAAGGATTTACGGTAACTCTCAGACAAGCGTTCACAGCTTGGACTTTTGGCATGAATACGATATTGTCTCTGGCTGAGCATCAAACCCACTGAACTTGAGGTCCAAAAGTACCTACACAAAACCCGAGGATGTTTGAATGATAAATCGCCGACATTTAGTGGGAGAACAAAAAAATATTGGCCTTGCTGGGGATATCAATTTTAATCTTAATTTACAGTGAGGGCTCATGCTGGGTGGCTTGATTGACCAGAGATCGACTTCTGGTTTAATTGACACGCTCTCCTCGTTTGGGGGGGGGTATGAGTTTTCCTGCAAATTCAGCACAGGTGTAACAGTAGAAAGCAACTGTGCAGTGTTAGAAGTGCCACAGTAGCTAGTGGGGGTGATATTTGGGGGTGATATTGAATATCAGCTACGATTGACCAAGTTATCTTTCAGTTAATATTCAGTCCTTTCGGGACATACAATTTATTTCTTTGTGTAGCTCGGCCTGCTCCTTTCGCTGTAAGGAACTTCTGGTTTTGATAAAAAGGAAACCACCGTCATGAGATTTTCTGAGCAGTGTTTAATGATAAAACCATATGGCTGCAATAGCCTCTGACATGCAGGGCAGCATAATGGATCAACTGTGCAATCTGTCCTGCTATGCAGAATTAATGTCGACATATGGACGTCTTGGATATCATTGGGATCGTCTTCTCTGTTACACGCAGGTAAAAAGCATCATATAGGAGGCGTATGCTGTATCCCATTAGAGTGTTACCTGCCGATGGTGCCAAGAGGTCTGAGTTTAAGGTCAGAGAGGACGCTTTGAGCCAAACACGCCGACCGCCACCCTGGAGGAAAAAGCTATGGTGCTAATATTAGGGGGGGAAGACTGATTACAGTGCTACTATTAGGTTTTGGCATCCACATTGGTCCAAAGTAGGAACGCCCTCAACACTTCTCTTTGGTGCTCATGCCCTCGTTCCTCAATGGCACACTACATGATATTATGAGGAGCCAGACCAAACATGCCAAGGCAGACCACAGGGTTACTCACAGCCCCAGCACATTCTTTTTGAGGCTGAAATGTGACCTAGTCCTATTTTTCAGCAGCTTGTCAGACTCAGTGTGGTGCAACGAGGTAAACTAGGAAGGAAAACTGTTGTCACCTTTCTGTTGCTCTTACTTTTTCAGATGGCAGCCTCAGGTGTCAAAACGAGAGGGCTAGCCCTCACCGCAGGTGTGGAAACAAAGGGTGTGCTTACAACATCAGTAGCAGACATTAAATGGAAATGAGTTTATTGGTGGAACTTCGTGAGTTGATGGACACACTCTGAAGAAGCAATAAATGTACCAACCACACGTGCTAAGCTACGCATTGCCACATGTGAGACTGAAATTGAAGTGACAACATAATGATTTGAGGCGAATTCAATGAAAATCGTTGAAACAGCTTGAGGAAACTGCATGTCCAGCAGGGTGTATGATGCTGAAAACATCGCTTTCCTGGATTATGTGGACTATGTTTCCAAGAACATCTTTTTCTGTTTCCTCCCTCTATACTGTTTGAGAGAAAGCTCTTGTTGGAGAATATCATCAGAAACCTGGACTGGAAACACTTTCAAGCATTCAATATGTCTCAACTTGTCATCAGATGAAGCTTATTTTGACAAATGTTTGTTATGACTGCTGGGAGGAAATCTTACAGTCAGTAAGATCAAACTTAATCAAAGCAAGCTTTTAAATGTGTGGATGTCATGTGATGAATAGGAGACACCCAAAACATTTTCTTCTTCCAGTTCTTTTCCCAGAATTGTTTCTGCAGGGTGGTCCTATTTGTGATGGACATTTGATCAGACACTAAAATAGCTGTTCCTTTGAGCCTTTTCTTTTTTTATGATGAAGAAACAAAAGAAAGACCGAAAAAATATCAACAAATAAATGGCGAAAACAATTTCCTGAGCGCTTAGACTACTTTAGGTTTTTTTTTTTTTTTGCCACATCTTCAGTAGGTCTCAACGAAAGATGTCTGAGTTGGTCTGACTGCAATGGTAAAGAACTGAGGTTTTTTAAATCTGGATTAACACATTCGGATGTTATGGCTGGAGCTTCGAATGGGCCTGGGTGCTTTGCAGACATTCGTTTCATTTGAAGAGATGTGAAGATATGTTCACAAACCTAAAACTCAAGTCAGTTCAAAGAGCAAAGAATCTGCACAAGTCATACGTCAAATATATATTCCAGTATACCACAATAGCTGTGGTGTGTCAGTAGCTCCTGTACTTCTCTGTTGTGCAGATTGATGAGTCTAAATGAAGACATTGGACAGTGGTAAACCAGAAGGTTTTAGAAAGGGGATCAAGATCTAATGTCTTCTTCTGCAGATGCTCTCTTCACCACACTTCATGAGATTTTGCTTCATACTCGTAATTTTGTGATCATGCCTCCTTCACCTTCACTTTGCTGTAGTAAGACTGAATTCCTGATGCTGATGAACAAACTCCCAGTTACTTACTTGCAGGAACAGGAAACTCAGAACTTTCACTTTATACATAAACCACTTTTAAGCAGTCTATACCCTATTTTCAACATGCCAATACTACCAGTTCCCCTCACTTCAGGTTTCCAGCGGCCACAAAACCTACACAATCCTCCTCTGGGTTCAACCACAAAAACAGTTCACCTCTTCATTGAACAAAACTCACTGTGAAAGTTTTAAAAAGGAATCGACTCTCCAAGAAACACAGTCAATTTCACCACTGAAATAGATTTCAATAAATTATAATTTCCGCAGCCACTTTCCCGGTCCTGAGAAGGTAATGAATTAGCAAACAAGGGCCTCAAAAGAGTTCCCTCCCATTTCTCTTTACTCAATGAATTACCCGCGACCACACAAGGAAAACAAAAGATGGCAAGTTTATTTTTCTGTGGTGGGCTGTTTCAACATAGCAATTATTCACTGACACCACCTTCAAAGGTTCCTCAATCAAAAACATTACAGTGCTGTGTAATACACTGCCACATTATGTTTAGTCGAAAATGAAAGGGTTTGTTTTTGTATATTTGCTCACAGTGAAAACAGGCACTTGTGCGGAGTATTTGTTCAAGAAAAATGTTTATGCTGCAGGGCAGATTGACGTGATATACTGTCTAAAAGTATGTTTTCAAGTCAATGATATGCTTATTATTGTTTAAATATGTTAATGATTTAATTTATTATTGTTTAAAAGTGTTATTTAGTTACAGAAAACATCTCTTAATCATTGATCTAAAACAAATTGGAATGCGGATTGTAATGTTATTGCTGCTGATGTTGTTACTGAAGCAAGGGGTATAACAGAGTTACTGCCCTACATCTCGATATGACAAGCTAAGATCGGTCAATGTCCGCACCAAGATCTTCCATATTTTCTATAAGTCTGTTGTGAAAAGTGCAATCAACTCTGCAGCCATTTGTTGGGGGCAGCAGCATCAGAGCCAGAGATGTAAAAGGATTAAAAAACAAACAAACAAAAAGCTGGTTCTATGCTGGGGATAAATCTGGAGTTGCTGGAGCTGATTGCTCAGCAAACAATACTGCACAAGCTGCTGATAGCAGAAGATTACTCTCAACCTCCACACAACACAGTGAAGAAACAACAAGGTGTGTTCAGTCAGAGGCTTCTTCAACTTCAGCTTTAACGCAAGACAGAAATGTACCAGAGATCATTTCTGCCAGCAGTCAGAATTAAGAATGCAGCGATTCTGCAACAAATCGCTGCATTCTTAATTTTCTAATGACTTAATATAGTTTTTTAAATTAAAAAGAAACAAACAAAAAACCCACAACCTTAATACAACAGTGAAATTTTACTGTGGTATATAAATAGTATATCTCCATTCATTTATTTAATTTAACAACCTGGGATATAGCACAACTTAAATATGATATAAAGACATATTAGAAGTACGGAAATCCAAACAATTTGACTAAAACTGAGAATAATATGGACATAAGACATAGATTTAATTTGACACAGAAACACATATGTATGCATTGAAGATGAAATACATGATAAAAAAGTGTTTTGGGGGAATTTTGTTGCTCCTGTTGTACGAAAATGCATATGTGTTTGTTTGTGTGAGCTTGTATAACTGTAGGTGTCTGTGTATATGTGTGTGTGTGTGTTTAAGTGGCCTGTGTGTGGCCAGACTCTCTGGGCTGATCTTGGCCTCTGGCTCTTGCTGGCATTCAGCACGTCTGTACAGAAACAGCTGGAGGCAAAGCCAACACCGGTCCCGCTCAGGAGCTCTGCCCCGCCAGCAGCGACAGATTCCAGAACTTTCCACGGTCCTGCGTCGCCATGCCAACGGGTCTTGGCAATGCCACAACTGTCCTGATCTGCACACCTGGCCCACCAAGAGGCCAGAATCACCTCTCCTGTCACTGTGTGATGAACAGGTCATTTACAACCCAAGTGTTTGTGTGTTTTTAAGAGTTATGGGCCCAGGTAAAGAAAACAGTGTGGCAGTGGACCTCCTGTGTGTTGCCCTAATCAAACAGAGCAGAGAGCATTAGCTCTGTAGAATAGTCGGGCTCAAATTTGTTCAGACTTTCTTGTGTGGAAAACCCACACAGAGGGATATTCAAAAAGCAGCTACATTATGTAAATGGGGCTAGTAAGGAGGGTTTGTTTGGTGTCATTGGGAGTTTTTGTTGTTTGAGCTTCAGTATAGAAGAGCAAGTAACTATACCAATTATAATCAGATGGGAATATTAACTCAGAATAAAACATACATGGCAGCACAGTAAATCAAGGGTAAATGCCAATGAAGTAGGCAATGCATACAATATGACTGATATCATGAACGGGTAAACAGTCCTGTGTCATTTTCATTGTGTGTGCAAACCATGTAGATAAAATAAAGTTAAGCGTGTTGACAACTTAATGAAAAAATTTGGAGACCATGATCACCTGACAATCAAAACTGGATGCACATTTTTAGACAGCCCACTTGTTCACTCACTTAGTGCTAAATATCAAGACAGATAGTGTTTATTTTTTTTATTACTGTGTAATGACAATAACATTTTTTCTATTCAAAAGAGATGTTTGCCACTCCCTATCTGAGACATGTGAGAAGAATAATTTCCTCACTGGGTAAGAAAATCATAATAATGAGCTGTAAATGTAAGCAGTAGGTGCCCCGGCTAGCTTATACCCTCCAGCTCCATCACAGCAGACAGTCGGTCACAATGCACTGATGGTCCATTACATCAGATGTTGTTGACGGTTCTCAACAATTATCATCCTGTGAGTTAAAAAAATGCAACACCAAATAGTATGGCTGATTCCACTGTGAACAAGTGGAGAATTAGATGTATTATACTGCCTGCTGATCATACAGATAATAAAATCCAATGAATGGGTCAAGCCAAGCAGTGCCTTTGGCAGGCAGACAATGACAGGGAGGTTGTGAGAGTTAATAGACTTGGACTCAGTTAATCCAATGCACAGAGAGCTGGACAAATAATTGATGCTGAAATCAGACAACAGCACCAGAACTTGATGATGCATCTCTGTTTTTTTCAGCCCTTGGCATCATGGCCCTGTGTTTTTCCTGCTGAGTATAGTTAGGGATGAGCATGCTGTGGATCCTCTTCTTAGAATGGGTTCTGGCTCTCCAGGTGTCACACCTGCTACTCGTCATCTTCATCAGTGAGTGGTCTACAAGCTTCTGCGCCCGATGTCTGCTGAACTGCTGGGGTTTTAGACTCTTTCATGTATTGGCGGAACATTTTTCTTGAGTATTATTAGTTTTTTCTGTGCTGTCCAGTGTTTTTAATTGTTTGAGAAGTGGTTTACTCACCTGCTTTGAACTAGTCTCCTTTGAACAAACCAACTTCAGCTGAAATCTCCCTGCGAAATTCTGATGTCTACTACTCACCTGCCTGGCCATAATCCTATTACTCCTGAACCCCCTGAAGAAAACCAGTGACTCCCCTAGAAGTGTTATCTTCAACCATTGTAAAGACTCAGATCCCAGCAACTGGCCAGTTTCCCAGAGTCCTGTTTCCTTTTAATTAAGAAACCACTAAAACTTGGAATGACTATGTTGGGTCTTGTTTAATAGTCTGGCTGTGACACTGGGTCTGTTACATTCCCACTGAGGATACATTGGAGATATTTAATCACCTTAAGTGTATAGGTCCACACCCTGTCAGTGTTTAGCACAGAGAAAACCAGAGGGTCTATATTGACACAAAATCTGTCCATGTTACAGGCTTCTACGGAGTTTATATTTACATAATTGTGGAAACACATTAACATTTTATTGCTTTAAATATCTAAGATATCGTTCATATCACAGCCTTTGCTCCCTGTATTGTCTGAGGAAAAGAGTCTCCCGTGTCCCTTTGTTACACTTTTCTTTGCTGTTTTGGGTATATCTTGTTTGGGTTTTAGAACATAAATGCAACAAACAGATCAAAGATTGACATTTTAATATTCGATTTTCACTTCTTTCTTTTTAGATTCTGAGAAAGAGCTTGCTCTTGCGGCTGCTTTGCCCTCAAAACTGAGTCTTAGTTGTTTATCACTGAATAGATACACAAGGAAGTGCTCCACAGTGAAATTCACTTAATATTTAATGTTATAAATTTCTCCAGTTTAGGTGTTTTTATTAATCCCTTGCAGCAGTGGTTCCCAAGGACCCCCTTCAAGCTAATACTTAAAAACCACGGTCTATGCCTTTGCCTCACTCCATGCTGAAACCACGAGAAGAAGGGGTGATGGATTGCACAGCTCTGGGGAAGAAGCTGCGTTTCAGTCTGTTGGTGCGGGCTCTGATGTTCCTGATGCACAAAAAGTTGTTGCCCTGGGGGCTGGGTCTGTAGCTATATGACTGGCCCTCCTCTGGATCTGACAGGACTCCCCACAATCATCTGTGCTGTTTTCACCACCCGGGTCAAGTCCTTCCTGTCCTGTGCTCCCGTACCACACTGCTGCACTCTGACAGAGGAGGCATTCTATGGTGGCTCTACCAGTCCATTCCTTTTGAGCTTCCTGAGGAAGAAGAGGCTTTGTTGGGCCTTCTTCACCAGGTAGGATGTATCTGTGGACAAACTGAGGTCAGATGTGATGTGGATGCCCAGGAACTTCATGTTGTCCACTTGCCACATCTCCTCCCCATGGATGAGGACGGGGCTGTGCTCCATCCTGCTGGATCTTCTAAAGTCCCCATTACCGCCTTGGACTTGCTGGTGTTCAGGTCTGTTATCTGAATGCCATCCTTTCAGGTGCTGGATTTCCTCTCTGTGGTGAGTCTCATCATTATCTGACAGGAGACCCCCCACGGTGGTGTCATCAAGTTCAGCAAAAATAGTACAACAGTCACGTGTGAACAGGGTGAAAAGGGCCGGACTGAGCACACATCCCTGCGGTGCGCCTGTGCTCAGGATCAGCGTGGATGATATGCAGTCCCCAATTATCACCTCTTGTGGCCTGTTGGTGGGAAAGTTCCTGATCCAGAAGCACACAGGGGCACCGTATATATATATATATATATACACACATATGTATGTATATTCTTGCAGACAAATGCACTTTGATTTTCCCTGACTACAACTTTATTTTGACTACAACTTTGCTTTTAATAGATATAATGAAACTACCCGATGATTTGTTGCTGTCTTTTTGTCATTTGTCATATGACAGCACAGTTATGTAAATGCCAATTAAAATCATTACATTCATCCGGCAGATTAACAAAAGACCAAAATAATAGTGAGCTGCAGCCCTAAATTGTCAAGTGCCCTAAAAGTATAGGAAATAAAGAAAAAAGAGAAACACAATCGCAAAACTCTTGGTTTATTATAGCTTTAACTGCCAGTTAACATGCAAAGGTTTTATAATCTAACATTAAGCGTTTAGGGAAAACTTTATATAAATATTCATCTTGATATGCCTAGTGATCCCAGTCTGTTTTGCAACACAAAACCAAGCAACCACTTTGTGAGTTGATTGTGTTGGGTACAGTACATAAATACCAGATGATGTTGAATGGTCCGTAACAATCATATTTTAATCACTAATTCATGCTGAGTTTCACGATAATAAACTCCCTGGCTTTGGGAAAGACCAACAGTAGGTTTCCATTTATGCTGAGGGATATTTTGCTTTTTGCTGTTCATGCTGGCAACCAGCTTGAGTAGTTTTTACTGCAGAAATGCTGCTTTCTTTTGAGGTATGCTGACAGAATATGAACCATGAAACTCTTGCTTGAACTCAGTCATATTTATAACAGCCAACATACAGTTAAGGCCTGAACTTTAGATTCACTTATGGTGGATATGAATCTCAAGGCAGTATTGGGCTTTAAACTGTTCTTTTTTGGGAACACCAGCTTCCCTTTCTAAAGCAAAGGGACATCGTGATGGACTGAGAGGCAGCCATTAGTGTCTGCTCCAAAATCTTGAGCACAGCCATCTAACATTATAAAGTCAGATGAGAAAGAGTGTGATATGTTTGGACCAAATCACCAACTTTTAAGCATGTGATGGTAGGAGTGTGCTCTGGGGCTAATTTGATGTATTTGAAACTGTGAGATTGAACAAATTGGAACGAAAAATTATGAAGGAGGTCTAACCCAAAATTCCTCATCTTTAGTAAAAAATACTGGAGAGGTCAAACACCAGCTGCTGGTTGAAAGAACTGTTGACAGCAAAACCAATGTACAAACCTGTGCACAGCATGGACTTATTATCAGAAAGCCTATGGCTCAGTGCTACATACATGGATCCTGGAACAAGATCAACAAGGTTAGAGTCTCACATGCTGATCAGTCAGCCAAAGGGATGTCCTTGTGGCCAGTTAGCCAGGGTGCATAATCAGTCGGAGGCTTTGTGACAGAAACTCAACTGTTACATAAATGCAGATAAGTAAATTCAAGGCAAGGCAAGGCAAGGCAAGTTTATTTGTATAGCACATTTCATGTACATGACAATTCAAGGTGCTCAACATACAAACATTGGAAACATTACAGCAAGAAAGCAATAGAAAGAATTAAAAACAAAAATAAAATCACAAAATGAGAAAATTATGAGAAAGAAAGAAACCCTCAGAAAAAAAATCAATCATCATAAAAGGCTGCAAATAGAAAAGTTTTTAACCCTGATTTAAAACTGCTGACAGTGTCAGCAGACCTGCATCTTTCTGGGAGT
>JAVQJG010192024.1:0-20825 GCA_036024015.1 Craterocephalus amniculus | reverse complement strand
CACACACATACACCCACACGTAATCCCCAACCTGATAAAAAAACTATATCCCTTTCCACTTCTCTCTAATTTGCCCATCAATGCCAGTTCTACATCACCCTTTCCCATCCATCCCCTGTGTGCTAACAATCCTGCCATAATGTCAGCAACTCCCACAACCAGCAACCCTAATCGGAGCCTTGTTACAAAAACAAAGAAACAAACAAAACAAACACAAAAAAAAAAAAAAAAATTTTACAAAACTTTTAGGCACGGTCCTACCATCTGTGGTGGTTAATAAATGGTGAACTTCCACTGAAAACCAGCAAAAAAGAAAAAATTCTTAACAAGACATGGATAAAAACAAGGCAAAATAATAACCTACTTTCCTATTCCCATTCAAATACCAAGTTACCATAACATCGCCTTGTATCTGCGTTAATGGGGTGAAATGTTGCTTAAGTTATGTTTACTAAAGCTTGAATTTCCATCATATTACACTGTCATGCTGACAAATAAGAATCAAAAGCAACAGAAAACAGATCAGATGAAGTAAATGAAGTAGGAACTTAACAAATACTGCAGGTGTTTTCAGGAATTATGTGAAGTTGTAACTTTTATTTTCATTGTGAAATAGATGGTGACTGCTCTGTTTTGGGTTTATTTTCTGTTGAATGGGTTTTGGGTTGTACTGGCCTTTTTGTTTGTCAGACTGGAACCTGGACCAGCTGCTTACCCAGTTGATGGTGACTTGTTAAAGGCATCATCTTTTGGTATAGAAGTTGTATCTGTAAGATGAAATGGGAAAAAGAGAAATTAGAGGTGAAACCATGGTAAAATGTCCATTGAGGTGGCAGTAAAGTCACCTTTTGATTGCTTTGTTCTAGTGAGACAGATTTGACTGAAGGAAGTTCTATCATTGCTTGAAGATGTGCTTTCAGTGTGTGTCCCTGTTTACTACCAGAAAATCACTGAACATTGAGCTGCTCTGAGCCATTTTCCTTCTGGGGTCAATTATTTAACCAAATGCTTGGCAGAGTGCAGTCAGATTGTAATGAATTAATTCAAGCGATTCAGATTGCTCATATTTAGGTCCACTGTGTTCTATTTATGTCCACTGTTTCTTTTTTCTTTTACTCATAAGAGTTTGCCATGTTCTGTGTTGCAGGGTCATCAGAGACCTTTTCATCAGTTGCAATGGTCTTAACCAGGTCACGGAGCTCGTCTACTTGGACCAGACACGTTCCTGGGCTTTAAAAGTGTTTGAAACTCTGATAATAGGGACTGGCCAACACCAGGCTGACGGTGTCCTTCAGGAGCTGGAGAGCGCTGACGCTGAAGAAAGGGAGGCTGTTTTAGGCTTGGCTGAGGAACTGGGGTCCCGAGGGGTTGGAGAGGGCCCACAGAGCCTCAGCAAGTTCTATGAAGGCCTAAAGGAGGCTTATCCACATCACAAGAACCGTAGTGGGCATGGTCGTGGACCGGCCCGCAGCCGGACAGAAACCCACCTACATGTTATCAACCTCTTCCTGTGCGTGGCCTTTCTGTGTGTCAGCAAAGAGGCAGACTCAGACAGAGACTCAGCCAACGACTCAGAGGATACTTCAGGCTATGACAGCACAGCGAGTGAACCTCTGGGTGGGCGGCTGCCTTATCTGTCCCCCGACAGTGTAGCTCTCCCCTCCAAAGAGCAGCTGCAACGCGCCGCTGATGTTTGGTCGGTGTGTCGGTGGATGTACATGGCTGACCCTCTGTTCCAGAGGCAGTTCTTCCGGCTCGGAGGACTGGACGTGTGCTTACGCCTCATGGCCATGGTCATCCAGAAGCTTTCCTGTAAGACCAAGGATGGAAAAGCGAAGAAGAAGAGAGACAGTAAAGGCAAAGGCAGTCCTGAGTCACACAGTCACAGTTCACCGGGACTGGATGATACCTCGCGTGATTCATCTAACACCCACAGCACAGGTCCAGGTGAGGAAAAAGCCAAAGACCCATCAAAGAGGTTGGAGGAAGAGTGGCAACTACAAAGTATCCGTCTCCTGGAGGCCTTGCTAGCTATTTGTTTACACAGCGCTAACTCAGCCCTGCAGAGATTAGAGCCTGAGCTTTCTCATCAGGTATATTAAACAGCATGCTATGTAACATATTCCCAAACCTGTTTACTAAATAAAGAAGTAAGAAATTTAAATGTAAATCTTCTTTCAGCTTCAGTCTGTGGAGGAAACTCTGTTTGAAGTGAGAGACCAGCTCGCTCGCTCCGGGTTAGTGAACTCCGACCTCGCTGTGCCCCTTTTTGACTCTCTGCTGAGAGTGGCCCTGGCTAAAGTGTCGTCCAGTACTGATCCTCCTGAGGAAAAGCAAGACAGAGTGAGTCCTACTTCATAACTTCAAGCTCCCTTTAAGGCATATTTATGTTTATGTTCAGTGTCCATCCCAGTACAAAGTTCCTGCCAAGCTTTCTCTCTCGTCATATTTATTTTTCCTGTGTTGAGACTGTATTAAAAATCTTTGTTGTTGTTTTTTATATTAATCATTATAAAAAGTAAAAATGAGGCAAGACAAGCTTAATTGTATAGCGGATTTCATGTACAGGACAGTTTAAGGTGCTTTACATAGAACAGAAAAACCATTAAAACATATTCAAAACAAAAAAAGAAATGACAAAAAACTGCTGCAGAAATCCTGTGTGGTTATATCGTCAAATAGCAATTTTTTGCAGTCTGTTACTCATGTAGCCAACTGCCTTAATAAACTACAGTGGAGCACTAACTTGATGTTATTTAGTTGTGTCTTTTTGGGATAAGCAACTTTGATGGCTTCATCAATCGTAATGTAATGGATTTGTCTCACTAAATAATATCCCACTTTTCCATTAATGTTCTTTTACAGCTTCATTCTCACATATAGGTAATAACAGAGTAACAGTCCTTATTCAATATTTACCTTTCAAGGGAGAAGAGTGTGATGAATGAAGTCTGAATCATGTTGCCATGGTAGCATATATTTGTCTTAGTGCTGCATCCTAGTTATGGATTACTTGCTAGTGGTGGATGTGAGCAGTTAAAGATATTTCTTTGTTTAAGGTGTGGATGTTATGATTAAGTGGGCATTTTATATTGATAAACAAAACCTACAACCAGGCACTTACATTTGTGTTTTTTAGTGCAGTGTGTTTATCTGACATCTAATACACTGTCAAATAACTGTGTGCTGGTATTTGTTGGTTACAGCTCAGTGCAGCGTTGGTGAGAAGACAATACCAGCTTGAAAGTTGTAGTTGTCACCGAGCATGCAGTGGCTAAGATCACATAGCTGGCTTTTTTTTTTACACATGTGAAGTGAAATGTGACAGATGAAACAAGAAGAAATACATTTTAAATGCGAGCAGCTCATGTCCATTGTCCTATCAAAAGTAATAAACTAACTTAATTACTTCAGACTTGTGCCTTTCATGAACTGGCTTGCAGGATAGTGTATGTTGACATAGTCGCAGGGTTTGAATAAGTCGCAGCTTTCAGAGCACTGAGGGTAAACACGCTGCTACTGATGCTTGAATGGATGTAATTGAGCAGGTGTAGCCATGTTTAAAGAAGCATTTAACGTTTGGTATAAAAACTGTGTTATTGGCTCCTTACTCAACAAGCTCTGATTGCATTTACAAGGAACTAGATGTTGTCAACCCCTCCAACAAAGCACACACTCTCCACCGAAATTATTAACGTGCCCTTGTTATTAGCGCTGTAAGACTGCCTTTCCAGATGTTTTCAACTAGTACACGGGTGTTTCGGACACAATACTATCTGTATCAGCTGCCATCAGATCAATATGAATGCATTTTGAAAAGGAATAAAAGCTTTTTCTGTTAATATTAAAATCAGTTATGTCCTGAGATAACAGTGGCCTTTATGCTGAAGGTGCTCACCATACTACACCAGCAGATCAGTTGATTATTTATTTCACACAAAAGATATGTAACACTACTCGGAAAATTGATTTAAAATAGATTGAAACTGGTTTAAATTGCAAACAATGTAGAAAAAAGGAAAATTGAGTTGCATGCAATGCATCAATGCAGATGAAGTTCAGAACACATAAAACTTCTTTGTTCAGTGTTAAGTTTTGTTAGTACAACAGGCAATAGAAGGTCAGATTTTTAAACAAGGGAGTAAAAAACAAATATAAGAAAAATACTATTTATTTTGCCATAAAATAACTAAAATTAATTTTGTTGGAAGACAGGCGAGAACTACAGAGTTGACAGATTTCACACAATTATGAAAGTGTGATCAGAAAAAGGAGCATTTAGTACATGTAACCCACACTTATTAACACCTCATCCATTGTGTCCAAGGACTGACTGCCAGAGGAGACAGTTTGACCCAAGCTCAGGACAGCTGTGTAAAGTGTTGGCAGTATGTTGCTAAGCAGCCATTATCTGCCTGTTGTACAATAAAGCAGAAGACACAAATAAAGATAGCTGTGGTGTAGAACGACCTGTGGATACGGCCATGAGAATTAGTTTATTTTATCAACATCGTTCAAATATAGCCAATTTCTCACCATGACAATACAGATTATAAAGATCATTTTTACATGGCGGCAGCTGTCACTTCCCCTATACCGGCACTATTGCTACAGACTTTTCTTAGTGCTTCAAGTGCTTTTATTTGTTACAGGAAATGAGTTTAATACACAAAAAAAGTTTGTAGATGATCAGGCTTGCTGCCTGGTATCGGATGTTCCCCTCTTTCACAGCTTTAGATGTGTTTTCCTCAGCTCCTAAAATGCCTGTCTGGTCCAGCACAGATAGATTTAATGTATTATACAATAGATTTACCTTAGTTCCTAAGAGCTTAGTTCTTTTTCTGCGCTCAGCTATGATGTTCACTTAAACGCTCCAGTCCAAGATACCACAACGTTTACTTAAACAGACTGTCTTTTAAAACGCTCATCCAATATAACAGTAAATTTCTTTGAACAACAAAACTGTTGATGATATAGATTTTTTTTTTTTCTGGGGGGGTTGTCGACATCCAGATTTGATGTCTGTACACAACAAAGAAACAAGGCTGTGTGAATGTTGTGCAAGTCAGCTGATATTTGTCTTATGACCAAAATCTTGTACTTATTTTCCTTCTTCCTCGACTCACTACATCTGTGAAAAGACCACTGCTTGTCATAATGACTATATTTTCTTAAGTTTTTCTTTTTGTAAGGGTTGGGTAAGTTCAAGCCAAATGAATATTCTTACTAACAACTTGCAGGAAGGAAGGGTGACATGCATAAATTTTTTTTTCTTGCCTCTCTTCGTGTCTTGCCAGAAGCTCCAGGTGTTGGTGGAGGGGGCGGCCCCGGCAGGCGATCTGTCTGAGGAGGTGGATGAGGTGCAGAGCTGCAGCGTCAAGCTCCCGGGGGAGGAGGAGGGCTACGACGCTGACAGCGAGAGCAACCCAGAGAACATGGCCAAGCAGGAAGAGGGTAGGTCCACACTTAATGCCTCACACACACACTTTGTGGTCCAACTTAACGGTTGTCTGGACAGTTTGCTTCACCTATTAATCTTTCAACTTTCCCCAGCAGATACATTTTTTATCACCGAGTTGATTTTTGAATTTGAATTCACACGATGCATCTGCTGTGCCGCTTGTTTTTAGTTGTTTTTAAATGTCAGAAGGCTGAACGTGATGGATTGAGAGTTCATGTGCTGGTCTCAGCCTCTAAACCTGCAGATCGTTGGTCTTAAAAAATCTTGGTTCTCACACTGTCAGACTTATAAACCAGTCTGTTTGTGGAGTTTCTATTTGTCCCTTAATTTTACGTTGAATAAAATTATATTTTTTTACATTTTGGAACATTCATGTACAATATGCTTGAATTGTATACATCCTCTTTGCTAGGATGTAGAGAATATTTAGCAATTTAGCAAGAAGTGGCTAATTTTAATTGCATATGTATGACACAGCAGAAAACAGCCTCATGTGTGAGCTCTGCCTCTCTACTCTAGTTGTGCAGGTTCAGGACATTGCCTGGTTGCGCTGTTTTTTTTCTTTAATCTGCTCAGAATAGATTCATTGTTTTATATTTTACAACTCAGAGCAGCAAGACTGTGGCCTCATAAGCTGGATCTTGTGACTTAGAGTCCCAGTGAAATGGAGGTTTTAGTTTCCTGGAACACTCTTACATCATGGAAAATAAAGTATCTTTAATTTTTGAGCTCACGCTGGAAAAATAAACCAATAAGCCTTAACAATGCAGCAACCTTTTTTGTTCGTTCCCTCTCTGAAATCAAACCTGGGATCACTAAACATCCAAATTCAGTTATTTTAAGTTTTCTTCAAACTTTTCTGCTCACAGGTGCCTGCTGATTTAATTTCAGACTAAATTAAAACCAGTTTGCATAAAGTTAACCAGCTAAATTTAAATATTTTCAAAAAGAAAAATTGTTTAAAACACAAAATATTCTCAAAACATATAGGGGTTCATTGCTCAATTGACACAGTCCACAACCAGTTCATCTCCATCAACTGTTACATCTGCTTTTACCTCATACTGCAGTTACTCTGTATGCGGATTTAACTCTGTTTTAACACATTAACTGGTCTTTTCACTGTATTCACTCAGCAACCAGTTTTCCGAATGAGTTTCATAAGCTTATTAAGAGATTCAAGGTTTATTTATAGCTATTTTTAACAAGCGAGTACGATGAGGTTGCTCGCTTTAATTTAACCTCAGACCAAACATAAACTGTACAACAAGCTATTTAAGACTGATAGTCGTGTTTGTTTTTAGTTTATTCTCTGCAGAGGTTTAAATATCTTCATCAGCCCTGAAAAGAAAGTTGGGTTAACAGTCTGTTAATTTTACTGGAGAAAGTATGCGCATCTGCATGTGTGAGCTTCTCACAGAGGGGACTGTGTAGCCGTGTGTAGGAAGACGAACAAGCTTCATTAGTAAAAGGAGGTCCCAGAAGCCATGTGAGAGCCTGCTGGGCTGCACAGCTGTAAATCATGAGGGAACTCCCATGCTGCTCTGGAGCCCAGCACACACTTGAGGCTGATTCATTTACAAGAGCTGCCTCCAAGATGGGAGTTTGGAGCTGAAGGAGGGAATGCCTGGATTACGGAGCTGTTCAACCATCACAAGCTGTCAGATTGTGCTTTAGCGAGCGTGGCACAGCGTGCTTAGCATGCCTGTGTGGTGGTGTTTTGTGGTGTCTCTGATCCTGGTGACTGATTGTTCTCTTAGGAGGGAAGGTGGAGTCAGCCGGGTTGCGTGAGTTTGTGGCGGTGGCGGACGGACCTGGGCGTGGCGTGCTGCTGTTCCCAGAGATCTGCACAATGGAGTTGCAGCTTCTTGCATCCGGGTCCTCAGACCTGGAGGTTCTGAGTCACGTGTTTCACAGCCTGCTGGGTGCAGTTCACGCCAACTGCCGCAATGCTGCTTTGCTCTATGAACAGGTCAGACTGGCCGCTTCTTCCTCTTCATGCTGCTCTTAACCAACTTCCATATTTGTCTTACTTCACAGCTGACTTGCCCCTCTGTTCTGCTTTCTCACAGGGAGGAGTCAGAACCATTCTTTGTGGCTTTCACAACATTCTTGGTCAAACAAACCCCTCCTTTACAGGTTTGTTATTAATCTTGGCTTGTTTTAATCTTGTCTGACATGACCAGAGATTTCTCTAGTGTGGCTTCAGGGGATGGAAAAAATTGTAGCGCACAGTTTGCCACGCTCGCGAGCTTTTTAATCCTGCCGCTGACATTTAAACTTGGCCTCCAAGGCTCAAATGTCATGTTTTGAAAAGCTACTTTTAGTAATTCTTGGAAAAATCTGAACCCTGTGAGCCTTCTTTTAATTTCTCCCTTTTAGTTTTGAGATATTATGAAGGGAAAATTCCACAGAAAGGTAGGTTGCATGTACCATATTTCCATTTTAGTGAGTAAGATTTCCCCCTGTTTGTGTTTTTTTATTATTAAAACATCACAATATTTGTCTTACAGGTTTTGTAGGAAATAACTATTTGAATACAGGCATCTTTGTCTTCTTCTTAAACATTATTTGATTTTCTGTCTTTTTCCCTCTAATTTGCCTGAGATGCCTGCACAGAAGTAGACATTGATTCTGTTGTGTGTCTGCCTGTCCTGTGTTGTTGTGCTGCATGGCAACTGAATGAAAACTGTTTATACAATCTACTTTTGGTTGGTCTGTTTTCAGATTGCCAGACTATGCTCATGGAGCTCCTGGTTGCCATGGTGAGCCAACGAATCACGGCAGAGGAGCTGGCTCTATTGATCCGCCTCTTTCTGGAGAAGTCTCCACCTACTGTAAGCAGCAAAGCCAATCAGTCAGGCAGCATCACACCGCTTGCATCAGTTCACACTTACGTTCACAGTCCACAAAGTCAATTTATGATCAGGCAGAGCAACTTAAATGCAAGACTTCCTCTCTGTCACACTCTCTTGTCACTTCTTTATTCTTTAAATTACATCAACACGTTCTCCTCCTTTGGGTTTTCTTTGTACTACATACAATTAACACCAAAGTGTTCAGAACAGACGTGATACTTCAGCTTATTAGCGCACGTCTGTGTTTAATTGGAAACCGTGGGCTGACATCATTAATTAGCTGTTCGCTGGTGATAGATTTCAAAAGTAGGAGTTAATTTATAACCCTTTCAGAATAATGGCTGATGATATGTCTTTTCTTTTTAATGAAGGTTTGGTTTTTTTTTTACTCTACATAATCTGGATAAACTAAATTAACCTACTTTTGTTTTATTTTGTTACCAGGATATTTTGCTGAAGGGCATTTTGCAAATCATCGAAGCCAACATGAACACGGAGCCTCTTCACTTTCTGACTTTTCCTTTGACCCTTGGAGCTTCGGCGTCTGGAGGATTGACCCCAGGCTCCAGGCAGAACTGGGCTGTCGGAGGGAAAAGTGCTGGTTTGCTCTGGAAGGGCAAACTGTCTCCTGGTCGCAGGGAGGGCGATGGCGAGTACAGACCGAGCCACCTTCGTTCCTCACCCTGGCACATTGCTCCTCTCCATTTGCCCCTGGTGGGGCAGAACTGCTGGCCCCACATGGCCAGCGGGTTTAGTGCGTCTATGTGGCTGATGGTAACAGAGCCGGAGGATAGCGACGGAGACAAAGACAAGGGTGAGATGCAAAAGATACGTAGCAAGAATCTTTTGTTTATGTCCATAGACATGAAATGATTTTTAAATTTGTTTTCCTCCAGAAGAGATTAATCCTCCTGCAGCCGAGTCCCAGTATGCTTCATCTCACGCTGGGTCAAAGCCAGTAGAGGAAGGCCTTGTTCATCTTCTGTCCATGGGCTCCAAGGCATTGATGCTTCAAGTGTGGGCAGACTTCTGTACGGGCTCGCTCACATTTAGGTGAGTTCAAGCAGCAACCATAGTTTAAAAGATGCGATTGAAGAATAGATTGTAATTACATAGTATTGTTATTACTATTTATTTCCTATTGATCAAGGAAATATTAAACCATCCTTCTTTACCGAATTGTAAATTAATTGAAGACTTACTAATACAGACTTGAACTCAGGAGGCTACATATTGATTAAACCTTTGGTAGGATCAAAATTGCTCCATGTATATCCAGCTAATGCCATTTTTGCTCATAACCTTTACATCCTGCATCTTTAGTGACCATGTTCATTCTTTAAAATGTTGTTATAAATTTTCCTTTTGGGTTTGATTTGTTTATTTTTCTAGACCACTTAACGCTGCAAGAAGGGTAGCCAAATAATAATGAACCAGTTTCTCTACTTAAAACAATCAGTCACCAGTTTAAGCTATTTTCTAACGCACTTCTAAATTCTTTTGCTCTGTTATTATGAAGTAAGGGATAAAAAACTTGTGATTGGCACACTTAAACCAGTTTACAGACTTTAAAAAGACTTCCAGGCAACCTTATAAAAGAGACACTGGGAACTTGTTTCTGTTTTTAACTCAAGTTACATACAATGTTTACTTTTACTTCATTATTGTCATTTCATAATATATGCTTTTCTAATCAGAAAAATAGGTAAAATAAATAAAACAAACCATTGTTGTTGTTTTTAGTTTTTTTTTGTTTGTTTGTTTTTTTTAAAAACTTTTTTAAAGAAGGAAAGGAGAGGAAGATAGAAAATAGATAAAAGTAAAGTGTTAAGAAAATTTTTCAATGATCTTAGAAGATCAACCAGCTGGAGGAGGAACGTCTGCATGTTGCCATGATTTTTTCCTAAGTTCAGCATACAGGACGGCGTCTCCTTCTTAGCCACAGATTGCTGTGACTTTTTGTCTTTTTAGCTGCTCGAACTCAGACACGAGAGCTGTTGCTCCTCAGAGGATTCACGTTTGCCTTAAAGCGGGATGTAAACTTGGCTCTGTCTGTTTCAAGTTGCAGCTCAGATAAAGAAACATCAGCCAATTCCCTTTTTTCTCTGCTTCAAGTCTCTGCACCTGCTTCAAAGCAGACGGCTGCAAGATGCAACTTATATCAAACTGATGCTGAGCTGAACTGTGCAACTGTGCATTCAGCAAACCGTTGTGCCGTCTCTGTAGAGCTGAAACCTTCTGATCCCTGTCAGTCAAGGCCCGATGGATCTGGAGGTCTGGGATCATCACTGGTGCCTTGCTGTGAGGGATTTTGTTTGACAATTGTTTTTTTGAGGGCATGTTGGCCAGCAGCAGTGTAAGGATGGGATGCGGTTCTGCTGCTGATGGCTGCTCTTTTTGTGAAATCATCATCTTTCTCAGCCTGAGAAGAGGTCTGCTTTCGGTTTGCAGAGAGTTCGACAGGGGTTTCTGATCTGGGCTCTTCGAATGGGATTTTCTGTGACTCCATCGGGTTTTCAGATTCCTTGCAAACTTAAGCTCTTCAGAGGTTTGGGTCAGCAGTTTGGGGAGCCCTCCACTGTTGACCGACATGTAAGAGTTGGACTTGGCTATATCCTAAAAACTTGATGGACCTTTGATCAACGTTGGTAACTGAAGAAATTCCTCAAGATAATCCTCGTAGGATTTGTCCAGCTATTCCAGGTGCAGATCCCAGGCAGGCTCCATAGGTCGTTTTTCTTGGACTTCCTGCATTGTTTTTTGGGAGTTTGGAGTGACTTTGCATTTTGCTCCTCGATGAAAAGCTTTTTTTACATCCTCAGGCGCTTCAGTGGAAGTCTCTTCAGACTACTCTGCAGGCATGAGAGCCAGCATGTCAGAAGTAACTGTGTGCTCTGAGAATGATGGATACACATTGCTGAATCTCTCAGCTTGGTTTATAAGTTCAGAATGTCCACAGCCACTCTGACGTTGGTGGATTCAGATCACTGCTGCAGCCACTCTGACATTGGCCTTAAAGCTTTGTAATTTGCTGTTTTCACAGGATTTGCATAGACCCAAATGATGATATAAAAGCGGGGCTGTTGGCACAGGGGGACTCCAGTGAGGGATTGCTCAGACGGGGGCAGTGGCAGCACCTCGGCGTCACTTACAGCCAGCAGCCAGAGGGAAAGAAGAACATCCATGGCCGTGTGGTTGTGTGGGTGTGCGGCATCAGGTGAGAAAACACATGCACGCTTTGACCGTTCTGATGAATTACTACAGTGGAAATTACACTTACTTGATGAAATTACTCTCTTCTTTAGGAAGTGTGAGGTTTCTCTGGACTACACCCTACCCAGAAAGTCCAGTTTATCGTCCGACAGCAACAAGACCTTCTGCATGTTGGGTCACTGTCTATCATCGTCAGAGGAGCTGCTGAAGCAGGGTGCACACTGGAGCATGGGCACCGTGCTTCTCTTCAACGGTACGCCTCCCGCCGGCTCGTTGCTCATTTATCTAAACGAAATCATGTGTCCATATTTGTCAGACATGTAACCTCGGTGTAAACGCGGTCATCCAGTCATCCTTAACCGCATTTGGTCAGCTTTAAAGTTTGCCCCTCTGCACTGCCCCCTGGTGGTGCAGTACTTACCATCAGCATTCCTGCAAACAGCACTGTGCATAAATAGTTTGTGACATTTCTGTATTTTAAAAGCATGTCTAACGAGGCTGTGCCTGGTGTGATGTGTGGCGTGTTGCGGATTCTCGGCATTCTCTCGGGATACTCACTGAATGCCGATCTTGTTACCTCTAATTGGCTGTGAATGGCTTGCATCTCAGCGTTCTCAACCTGTGAACCCAGCTGATCTGTTTAGACAAGCTCAGACTCTCCAGTGTCATTGGAATTCAGTCCGGGTAGCTGTTTGCGGCATTCCAAGATATTAAAACATGAGATAAAATAACAACAAGGTGCTGCGTGGCATCCATGGAATCTCCTTGAATGTCCTTGGATGTTATTGCTCTGGGAAGTGTAATGATTTAGAAAATGAGCTCATGGCTTTGAGCCAGGATACAATTAGAATATCTTTCAATCCACTTTTACAGCTTTCAAACTGTAAAAAGAAAGAAAAGGAAAGAAAAACAACTGCATCTTCTTGTTACCGGTATATTC
Source organism: Craterocephalus amniculus (assembly GCA_036024015.1). Taxonomy (NCBI): domain Eukaryota; kingdom Metazoa; phylum Chordata; class Actinopteri; order Atheriniformes; family Atherinidae; genus Craterocephalus; species Craterocephalus amniculus. The sequence continues at coordinate 8,353 of JAVQJG010192024.1, read as the reverse complement.
CGTAGCAAAGAGAAAAAAGACGGATAAAAAGACTATTGTAATGTTTTCTCTTCTAATGATGTTTTTATGCTCATGTCAGGAGCTAGAATAGCCTCTGAGGAGGCTTTCTACCTTTACTCCAGCGGACCAGACCTCACATCAATCATGCCTTGCAAGTACGGAAAGCCAAAGGGATCATTGTCCAAGTTTGTGTCTCAGGACGGTTTGAAGTGTGAACATGTGAGAGAGATCCTGATGAAGAACAAGGATATAGACACAACAGCATTAGTTGTAAGTCCCTTTTCAAGATAACAACATAAAACATTTTCAGTACTTTTTGACCTTTAAGACAGACGCATGTTTTAATCTCTCTTTTTTTGTTTCTGTTACAACATATCTGAATGCCAGATATTAAAACATGTACCTCTTACTCACTCCTATGTCTTTCATACTGTTTCGTTTCACTGTATCTTTGCTGTGAGCTGTTCTAATTTTGAGGAATTATACTGCAAGGCTGAAGTAATTCTTCCCTAATGGTGGTTTATAATTTAACAGCAGCTATTTCAGTGAGACTGAAAATAATTTTTCTTTCATTAAGTATTAATAGTTTTGTTGATTATTATGCTAATAAACCTCCACTTTGTTATTAATCCTTCACCAAATTTGGTCAGTTCTGACTCTGTAAGGAGTTGCTGTAGTCCTGATTAAAACAAAGTAACTTTTAATGTGAATTTTGATTAGTTTAAAAAGTGAAATGACACGTGTTTCTGCACAGGAGAGCTTGGCTGTAGTGTATGCTCCCAGCAGTCCACGAGTTTACACTATTTATGAGCCGGTGATCAGGCTGAAAGGTCAGGCCAAGACGGTGGTCACCCAGCGACCCTTCAGCTCCAAAGAGGTGCAGAGTGTTTCCTTAGAGCCCAACGCTCTGAGAGCTCTGCTCCCCACTGAAACCCACGGCCTGCAGAGCGTCCTGCATAAGATCGGAGGAACAGGAAACTTTGTCTTCCTCTTTGCACAAGTAGGATGATTCATATTTTTAATGAAGCTACAGACTCTGTGGTGGCATCTTGAGTTAAATGTTTCAGAAATTTAAGATCCACTTCGATGCAGATCATGACTGTTAAAACTTGACTTTAGATATTACGGTATATTATTTACTTAATCTTATTTAGAATTATTTTTTGCCTCTTACACCCATGTGTAAAAGTACTGCACATAGCCAATAGCTCTAAGATATTTCATTTTAATGTAATTTATTGTGAGCTAATGTTACATGAGAAAAGTGGATGTTTTTGATTTCAAGCAATTATTCCAAAGGTCTTGCTATGCTGTTACATCCATCCTTTGTGCAAATTGCTAGTAGAGTCATATATAGGATCTTGTTGTGTGTTGTTATTGTGGAAGAGATGATATGAAATGTCAGATAAAGGATGGAGGTGAATAATTGCATCCATAAACATTTTGTTCTCATGCTCCTTGTTCATGTCCTTTCGTCTGTCCCTCATCTGGGGCTCTGTTATGTCCAGACGGTGGAGCTGAGCGACTGTGAGAAGACCCAAGCTCTGGCTCTTCAAGTGCTCCTGTGTCTATGCAAGTTCAACCAGCACCGCATCCATGAAATGGATTGTTACCATGGTTACTCTATGATCCATCAGGTCCTCATCAAGTCTAAATGCATCGTAAGATATCATATTCTGAAGGTGAGTCGCACCTCGGACTCTGTTGCCTTCTTTTTGCAGCTTTAACTGTAAGACCTGATCTTTGCGTGGAAAAAAAACACACACTCTCCATCACTTGTCTTTTTTCCCCGTGAATCTGATCCAGCTCGGCACAGCGGTGCCTGCCTGAGCTGGTATCAGTGGATCCTGCTGTTACCTGACCCTCTGGCTATGTGTGTAATAGAGCTGTGTGATGGCTCTGTACTGAAATAGATTCTGTCTGACTTGATGAAACATTGAGCTCCTGCAGACTCACACAGCTTTTCTGATTGCTTTTCTCCCTTCATACCTCTACACTCTTTATTGTAAGCATTAGGCTGCTTTGACTAGGGATAATATGCAATCTTGATTATTCTGATATAAGAAAAAAATATACCATGGTACGTTTTTTGGTTCCGAGCTTAGTTAATAAAAACTTGTCTTTCTGTTTAAGTATCTGTAAGACTGCAACTATTTATACAACAGTACCTCAAGCTATCAGATACTTAAAGGCCTAAAGATTTATGACCACTGCAGTGAGGCTGGTCACAAATGATGATGATGCCTTTAATCAATACTGACAAGACAGCTCTGGGAGCAAATGGCATCCATTTTGTTGGAGTCATAAGCTCTTCAACAATTTAATTGAGAATGGATTGATTTTTTTCTCTTCCTGACTTTGGTTCTGCACCAGGGATTATTGATAAGTTTTGGTATATACAGTTTAGCATTGACAGCACTTTGTAAGTTATTATAGAAACATTATCAAGGTGGCTGTTCTTGTTGTTTTTCCAGACTTTACTTGATGGGTGTTGCAGCGGGCCCATCCTCATCCTGGGGGATAACGGGCACTTCCGATTGGATACCGAGGCGGTCGCTGTGGTGCAAGATGTAAGGCTTCTGTCAGACATTCTGCTGGACTGGAAGATCTGGGCCAAGGCTGAGGTAAGCTCATATACTGGCATGCTGGCAGCCTCTGAGCTTGCAAGTCTCAAGGGTCTATCATGGATTTTGAAGTGTTCCCCAAAGAGATGCCATAAATTTGTCAGCAGCTTTCTTAATAATTTTGCTTCCAAAATTTGATGCCGTCTTATTAAATCCATTCCTCTGTATTCCAGTGGGATGTTTTGATCAATCCTTTACCATGTTTATCAATCAATGTTGTGCCCTTTTAATACAATTCTACAGCCTTCTTTAAAAAGAAAAATACTCAAATATTAATTTTATTAGTCTTCGGGACTTGTTTTATAAGATAAGCAAATTTCTAACATTTTCTAACATCAAAAAAGAACACAAACAATAAACAGAGCTCATGATTGACCCCTACCTCACTCCAAACAACAGTATAATATTTAATAATTACATAACCTCCAGCCAGCTGATTATTTATGAATGGGAATGTTCATAAATTCTGTTTATAATGGTCATCTCATAATGTATCACTGTCTCTTAGGAATTTAGTTTCAGTTTCACTGTGGATGCAGAATAAACTCCCAGAAAATTACAGGTCTGCTTAAATCAGGGTTGTAAACTTTTCTATTCACCCCCTTTTATTAAAAACAACTGTTAACTAACTTTAAATTTTTGCATTTCATCTTACTTTACTTAATCTCTTTGTCTGTATTTAATTCCTTTTATTTCTTTTAATGTTCCTTATAATGCTTCTTCTGCATCCCGCTGTAGTTCTTTTTATTTTTTTATGTAAAGTGCTTTGAATTTATTCAAATAAACTTGCCTTGCTTCACCTGGCCTCGCAGGGCTGATAAATAAATGAAACTCTTGTTTTGGATTAAATGTATTCTTACTGCACATTAAAGAAAAGGTCAGAGAAAAGGTTTCCCCTAGAATAATATAACAGCGTTTTCTCAGACATTTTAATAACTGACAGTTTCTCTTTGTGGTTGCACACATTTTGTGGCCACTGTGGATGAATCATTTCCAAAGACATAAAAGTTTTTGACTCATTGGTCATTGGTTTGACATCAGTTTCAACCTATCTCTCCTTTACTGACATGAAAACGGACAACATTGGAGCAACGTAATGCTTGTTTTGAATGGACTCTCCCACTTTATTAAAGAACTGATGCTTCAGTTTGCCTTTAATAGGTGCTGCGTAATCCAGCACAGAAGCAGCCACCACTGGGCCTGGTTTTGGACAAGATCTGATCAGACCTTCATTTTAGGGGAGAACTTTGACAGTAAAGAGGCCGATACTACACAGATATGGGAGAATTATTCTGTTGTCTTTGCCTGAGCTGCTTTACCTACACATTAAAGGGGAACCAGCACCTGTCAGTGCTGACAGAGAAACTGCACACTGTATTATTTAGCAGGCGAGGGAAGCTCATGTATAACAATGAAGTCATTTAGGCTGTCCATATTAGAGCTGGAAAATAATAACATATGTACCACTGGTCCCTTATGTGTCGGCTTGGGTCTTCTCCTGAAGTAAGAATGGAAAAACTTTGTGGCCGTGGTCTAGACCTCAATCAAATGTTAATTTTTATTTCAGAAAATAAAACCAAACATTTAAATAAAGTGTTTTTTTTATTATTTTTATTAAATTAATTAGCATAGATGAATCTATATGTATGTGAATACTAAAATATGACAATAGATTCCCAGTATCGATGCTTAGTCTTGTGAAAATGGATAAAGAAAACAATGAAAATCGTTGCTGAATAAATTTACTCCAACTCCTCAAATTTGTCCCTTTAAAAAAAAAGAGCAAATTTTTAATACCTATACCTAATTCCTTTCAGTGATCACAGACTAATTTCTATTTGATTCAATGATCAGTGTATCTACCTCTGTACAATCACTTCCTGTTTGTGTTAGTGTGGCGTGTGGGAAACGCTGCTCGCCGCCTTGGAGATCCTCATCAGGGTGCACCATCCGCATCAGATGTTCAACATCCGTCAGTTTCTGAATGCTGAAGTCGTGCATCGCTTCCTGCTTACTTGCCAGGTGTTGCAGGTAGGTTGGTTGTTAAAAAGCACACGGTTATGATGCCCCGCCTCCTCTCATACTAAGAGCATCGTGTTTTTCTTAAGGAGCATCGGGATGAACATTTAACAGCGATCCCTCAGGACGTGTGCTTGTCCTTCATCAAAATCATCCAGGAAGTACTCGGATCTCCTCCGGACATGGATCTGCTGAAACTGATTTGCAACTTCCTGCTGGCTGTTCACCCACCAACCAACACTTACGTCTGTCACACTCCGTCTAGTTTCTACTTCTCGCTACACATAGGTAAGGACACGCTGTACACTGCAGCTCTGCATCAAAGTCCCATTAATTTAATGTGCTGGGCTCTTTTGATGTCTCTGTTTGTCAGATGGGAAGCTGTACCAGGAAAAGGTGCAGTCCATTATGTACTTGAGACACTCCAACAGTGGGGGGAAGTCTGCCAGCAGCTCTGTGGTGTCGCTCTCCCCGACTGTTTTCACCGATGCTACCCACGAAGGTACATCTGCCTCAGCGATGTAGCACTGACCTGAATGCGCTGCCAGCACAAAACCAAAGATGATTCAATCTCAAGGTTCTGCAGAGAATCACAAAAAATGGGAAAATCAGCTGTGCTTTTTTGGCTCTGTCCATTTGATGCTACATTATGTCAGCTTTTTAAATCTCTCTAAATGATTAAACTTCTAAATTTCAGAAGATTAATCATTTTTAATGTTTTCCAGGTCATCTGCATGCTCCGTCCCCCGAACACAGAGGTCATGGAGGTGACGATCATTCATTACGGCCCCCTAGCTTGGCTCCGTCTCCGTCTCCGTACGCCTCACCCCTACTGACACCTCGGCTCGGACACGGCAGCTCGGGCGACGCAGGCGAAGGAGACGGTGCCTCCCTCACCTCTCAGCAGACCCTCGGCAGCACGGAGACTTTGAAGAAGGTCGGAGGTGACGAGCAGCTCCTGAGCAGCTGCGAATCAGCAAAGACAATTTGTGACTCTAAGGAAGCAGCGGAAGCAGCTGCCCCGCGCACCCCGTCTATCAGCGTGGAGGAGGAGCGGGACGAAGCAGCGGAGGTGGACAGTCTGGCAGAGGGCAGCGTGGGGGTGGCAGAGTCTGAGGACCGGTTCGATTGGGCCAGTGAAGAGGCTCCACGCCGTCCTGACAGCCTGAAAGGCATCCAGTCTTTTCAGAGGAGCCACAGCAACCTGGCCAGTCTGGGCTTGGCCTTCCCAGTTCCAAACGGTTCGTTGGCGGTCGGCCGATGGCCCAGCGCAGCTGACCGGGGCTCCATGCCTGAAGACTGGGAAAGCTACACCTACTCTCCTGGGTATGAGAGGTCACACAGCAAAACCGAGTCCAATGACAGGTATATAACCACAAGTCCTTCAGTAGTACAGATTATTTAAATGTCAATTTTTGTGTAAAATTTGTTACACTAAACAAAATGTGCTCAGTTTATTATCTGAACATGACATGTTAAAAGCATCATGTAATATTGTTCAGCATTAAAGTGAAGTTGTGTGTCTCAGGTCCAGCACAGAGGACTGCTTGGTGCTGATCTGCTGTGGACTCTATGATCTGCTGAGGGGTGTCTTACTGTTGTTGCCTGACCTCATGCTTGAGGAGGTGATGGACAAACTCATCCAGCCAGAGTCCCTCGTTGTCCTGGTCAATCATTCCTCACCTCTTATCCAACAAGGAGTCATGAAGGTTGGTTTTTTTTTCTTTGATGGAGTCCATCATAAACCATCACGCTGACATATTTACTGCACCAATGACCACTCCAGGCGGTTTTAGGGTTAGGGGTCACTTTAATTCTTTTATTATTATTTTACATTATTACAGTACACTTGTAGTAATATTGTAGGATTTGTGTAATGTCAGATCAGGCAAACAAATGCATTTTTTGCAACTATTTTTTAAGATTAGGACAAAAGACGCTTGTCTGATGTGACATAACTTGACCTGATTTAAAGAATCTTGGATTCCTTTCACTTTTAATTCCTTAAACTTGTAAATGAAAAGAGAGAATGTCAAACATAGAACGTTAAAGCAGAATGAGTTAAATATTTCAGCAACAGGACAGATACTACGGGCCAGTAATACATCTTTGTGATATTTACCACAACAAGACTACTTTGGCAACTAATTGGCATTTGTTTGATTATTTAGGATTAGAGTAAAAAGTGTTGTAAGGCCAGATGTGAGTGCAATCTCTTAAAAAAGCAAAAGTTTTGTGTTTTATTTCATTTAATGTCAAGAATGGATGGGTTGCAGGCAAAAAAAACAAGTTAAAAACAACTTTTCTGAGTGTTTTTATATCCTGTAAAATGAGCTGATTAATTCTAATATGACTGTTTTACTTATTTGTTTGGCATTTCCAGCCTAAATAAAGACACATTGTATCATACACATCTAAACCATATGCTATATTTGATATACTTTGACCTCATCCCTGAACGAGCATCTACAGTAAATTCTCAGGTCTAGTTTGTGGCATATGCATGTTTTAAGCACATGTTGATTATAAATGAAGCCCCAGAGTTGTCCTCTAATGCACTCGCAGATCTAATTTATTCTGCTCATCTTTACCAGTTGCTCGACGCCTATTTCACCAGAGCGTTTAAGGAACAGAAGGAGAAGTTTCTGAAGAACCACGGTTTCTCTCTGCTGGCCAACCAGCTGTACATCCACCAAGGCAGCCAGGGGCTCCTTGAATGCTTCCTGGAGATGCTGTTTGGACGCCCAATGGGCTTAGAAGAAGAGTGAGTCATGGAGCTGTCCGCCTGTCACGTCATAACATCTAAACACAAGCACATAATCTTACATTAGTATGCATCGAGTTGGCTGCTGAATAAAATATGTTTGCTGGACACATCTGATGTTTGTGCATGCTAGAACATTATTTTCCTGTTTTGTATTTGTAGTCTGGACCTGGAGGAGATGGAAAATATCTCAGCCTTCAGAAAGCGCTGCATCATCCCAGTGTTGGGTCTTATTGAGAACTCCCTTTACGAGAACTCGTTGGTGCACAACATCCTTTGTATGCTTCTGCAGCTCGTCAACGCCTGTCCCAAGCTGGCAGACATCCTGCTAGACCACGGGCTGCTCTACGTGCTCTTTAACACTCTCTCCACCCTCAACGGCATGGAGAACGGGTACGGCTGCCAGAACAAAGGATTATTCATTCAGACAGCTCCATGGTTCATGGGTTTTGTTTTCAGCCAAGAATGAAATCATTAATTTTCTTACTGTTGGTTGATCTTTAATATTCTGACTCCTCATGTTTTTCCTTTCACTGCTCTGTAGTATTCCCCTCAATGACTACAAGCTCCTGGTGTGTGACATCCAGCAGATGTTGGTAGCCGTGACTATCCATTCCTGCAGCTCTTCAGGCTCCCAGTACTTCCGCATCATTGAAGACCTCATTACCTTGCTGGGTTTCATGCAGACCAGTAAGATGCGTCGCACCCAGGGTGAGGAATGCCTTTCCGAAATTCAGTTTGCAGAATTCATTTCGCCTTGCTATGCTCTGCTGTAGTGGATGATATCAAGCTGCATTGTTTAGTTTAGTTTAGTTTAGTTAGTTTATTTTGAACATGTTATATATAAAAAATGTACACTATACATTATACAGTATAAACCCATAATTTTAATGTACCCATCCGAAAAGGAGTGGGAAGTAGTCTAAGCTTATTATATTTCACCCCT
>JAVQJG010192023.1:0-17961 GCA_036024015.1 Craterocephalus amniculus | reverse complement strand
TCACTATTTTATCAATCAAAAGTCAGAAAGATCAGACTTGGTAGTCATGCAGAATATTACTGTGCAAAATGTTAGTTTCAACTGAAATTGATCTTACAAGAGGTTTTATACTTGGCAAGGCACTCTTAATAATTTCCTTTGAACTTTTGCAGAAAAAACAAAACAGCATAACAAGTTGAGTCTGGCCTTTTTCTTTTATGACACACCTACATATGGACTGGTCCTTACAATCACAAAAGAGCTATTGGTCTTTCCTACGTCCTACTACCAGAACAACTTGTAATCAACATACATTGTGTTCTTTTCTTCCACCTTCCTTTACCGCCACCTTATCCCAGATATACTTAATCTGTCCGATGTGAAGTAACTGTTTAACGCAGCATGTGGACACTGACCTGAGTGCTTCCATCAGTACCATGTAATATTGTACACTCTGTCTCTGGTTGTTATCCCATCACTGTGTCATCTATCATTTCAGAAACCCATCTAAACCAGATAAGAGTCCTGCTCTGTCAGGAGATTTTTGTTCCATTGGACAGTCTTTATCAGAGTAAAGTGCCTCACAGCTGGAGAATGCTTAAGAGGCAAATTATGTGCAGTGGTTGATGCCTGCTGCAGCATCTGTACTGTTAGGATATTTCATGCTTGGTGATGTACCCTCACTAGCCACTTAGTCAGGTACCATGTAAAGCTGGTGTGTGAAACTAATTTTAATCCAGGGGCCATGTTCAGTGCTATTTCAAATAGGCCCAACCAGTTTAGTGATTGCATAAAAACCTATAGATAACAAAAATTCTAAAATGTCCATTTTCTTTTACATACAGATGTACAAGTGCATTATTGAGACATTCATATTTAAGAAATTTAACTTAAAAAAATATTATAAACAACCTGCCATTTCTTGAGATAAATAAGTACAGGTACAGTATTTTGCTTCTGTTTATCGTTCACACCTGCACTGCAACTCACAAATCACAAATCCACAATAGAGCTCAAAATCACAAAATACTTAATCACATCTATCTGGAACTGAAAATACTCTATTTAACATTAAAGTAACTTTTCAAAATGCAGATGTTATTTTTAATCTACATTTATGTGTGTATGTATTTGTGCAGTAATTCTGACCACCTGAACTGACTCATCTCATAATGCAAACTGAAGTCAGATTCATTAAGAAAGACATAAAATATATAACAAGTTATCCCCCTGTCTTGTAAATATTTTATATTTAAACATAAATTAATAAACCTACATGGATGAATTAGAAATTACATAAACTTTTATTAGGAAATGGCTGTCAATGTCATCTGTCATTTTCCCATTTACCAAATTTGTTCTGCAGGCCAGTTTGGACCCTATGGCAGGGCTGGAGTGGCCCCTGGGCCGAATGTTTCACACATCATAAAGGAATGCTCAGGTTTTGTTTGATATTTTAATTGGTGGTCATAATGTACTGATCTGCTTAGATATTTCACAAAATTTCTGCCAATCCTGTTTTACAGTGGACAGTGTCACATATACCAGCTTTGTCACTGACTTAAAAAAAGAAAAACAACTGAAAACACAATAATAGGGTAATAGCAGGGCAAATGCATGCCTCCACCACATCATTAAGTTTTTATGCATAGGCACATTCCGGATACACAAAGGCCTCACTGCAGGCTTGTTGTTTTATGCTGGCTTTTCTTGTTGGGTATTTACAGTTACTATATTGCATATTTACTGTCTAGTCCTTATCAAGCTCATTTACAGCAGTCTGTGTATAGACAGCAGAAGTGCTCATTCTCATTGGCTGCTATTGGTGACTATGAAATAACTGCATCAGAAAAGTTTTTGTCTTCTTGTGGGCTAAAATAATACTTTAACTGGATTGTTGGATTCCCTTATAGTTACATTTTTGATTGAACTGTTGTAGTTTTTGATCATATACTCTTTGGTCAGGATATTTTAATTGGATTAATGATGTTCAATCGAATCACAAGGGTTTTAGTTTTGCAACAATTTCTTTCATGTGTAATGATGAATTCACAGCATTTATTTACCGATTAAAGTTGTGAAACTACAGTCAGTCTTTCAAGGGGTTGCATTCGTGGCAGAGTTGTTCCAAGACATTTAATGTTATCATTATCCTCTCAGGGTTGTTTATAAGATTAATTCGCAAAGCTTTTTAGGTTTATTAGCCCTTTACGACTAATTGAAAATCCATAAAACAGCTAAAACAAAACTCTGTTACAGCTGAAATGTTGATGTTCATGCTAGTTGAATAGATAAAAATGCATAACAAATTGTTTTAGGTGAATTTAAGCGTCACCATTTTTTCTGTATGACTTATTCCAAGCCATTGACACTCATCTGCCCTTTGTGTTAGGTCTTAAGAAACATCTCTAGACAGCAATCATCAGTAACCTCTGGACCAATTTGTCTTTCAGTGCATCGTCACTACAGCCTAGATGCAGACATAACACATGACTAAAGGGTAGCCTGCTTGAGTGATACTGCAGCCTTAAATCTCAATATGAAGCACTTGATAAAAATGGGAGGCTGACTTAGTGGAGCATCTATTTGAAGCTGGATCTTCCTCAGCACCCACAAGTAGGATGCCAGATGCTTCCTGATGATACCTCACCCCCCTCGAGTAACTTCACTTCCTACACTGTGACCAGTCAATGGAGCTTGGCTCTGTGCACTGTCTCCTGTTTGTTGTGACTACAAGGGGACATTTTTTCAGGAACACCATGCAACCACAAAGCCACTTTTCAACAAAGCATTGTCCGCCCTATCAACTGTCCATGCCCCCAGGGTGGCCGAGTCCTCCTGACTTTCCTCTCTGTCTCTCCCACCCTTCTCCCATCAGCTGAAAGGAGACATTTATCAGACAGGATGGTAGTCAGCAGACCTGCACATTGGCTGCTGTTGTCATTAACTGTAATGTGTTTCGATTAGTTGTGTTTTACTGACCTCATAGACTGGTTGTCAGCATAGTGCATTGCAGCCTTGTTCAGTTTGAAGAAGCCTCTAATGTCTCTTACATAATACTCTAAATCAGACTGTGGCAGTTCAAATCTGTTAAAACATATTCTGCAGTGGGGTCCAAAGAGAGGGAGCAGATGGTGAGTGTTTAAACATGGAGAAGTACAAAATATTCAGCACAGATCTTGGTATATCTTCGTTTTTTGCTTGTTTTATTTGTGTATGTCTGAGGGGTGCTCAGCCATGCACAATAAACCCTGTTAGTGACCGGCAGACTTTGGTCTGTTTATTATTCTGTTGCAGGCTCCCCCCAGACACCCATGTCAGTTGTTGTTGCACATGTTGCTTTCTCTCCCTTATGTCTCATAAAAGTTCACAGAGGCAGATGTTAGAAGGAATGTTCCGAAATGCCGTCATGGGTTGAGAGAAAACAAACCACTTTGCTATATCGAATTTTCAGGTGTATAAAGGCATGCGGTACAATGGAGCAGCCATTTACCCTTGGCCTTTAGTGGTTATTAGAATTTAACAGATGATTATTTTTCATACAAATAATTTAAATGTGCAGTTTCATCATAAATGCTCATTTTCGTTTCACTATGATTAGTAAAGTTAATAATTATGTGATAAAATATATATGCCCAATTTAAAATGTTATTATTGACTAAGAAAACCTGTTTTTCTTGAGGCTTTGTAAGTAAATATCATGGGCTGTAATTTCCTTCAAATCCATGAGAATATTTACCTTTTTTCTGTTATAAACATTGCCAATCACTGTTTTTAGAATTTCTGTTTTTCCTGGTAATTCACACTGATCATCAGACTTTTGCTGCATTTCTTTAAGTGTTAGTTTTTCATCCATATTGAATGGCTGCATTTGTTGTGATATAAACTGTGAGCCAAAGTGTGCCATTGGATAGTTAATTTTCAACAGGACACTTGTTTAAAATCTTAACATTATTTGTCAGTTGCCAGTAGGGACGTTTAATTGTGGCTTTTATTCCAAGATCGACTAATCGAACGGACTGTTGGATGCCAAATGATAATTCAGATTACTTATAGTTACACTTTAAACAGTACAGTCCAAGCTCAGTCGGTGAACAGATAAGACCCTGTGTGTGTATGGTAAAATTGAACAGTATGCTTTGTTGTCAGCTTGTATTGCTAATTATAGCTGAGTGTCATTTCAAGCTCTGGTTTCTGTCTTGGGAGATTAATGAGAAGATAAGAAGAGAACCCTACACCCAGAGACCACGTCAGTGAGGTCCTTGGCACATGCAGCTTAGATTGCAGTCATATCTTTGATACTGAGGGTTGCATTTATTGGAATTGTATTGAGGCGATTTGACCATGAGGAGTCCTCACAATGGCAACTAGTGCATCCCAACCAGTCCTTGTCAAAGGAATGTTTTGGCAGACAGGGAAATGATGACAGGCCCAGGTGTAGATGGACAGTGATGTTGATCTGAGCCAGCAGGACAAGGACATGCCACTGTACACCAGTTGCTGCAGAAAAGGTGGAAAAGATTTTGTCTGCATATCTCCAGGTGCAGCTTAATGTCAAATGCCAGTGTTGATTGTGGAAAAAAGTGGAAACTTGATGAGAATTGTATGATTGCAGTTCTTAATATTTGCATCAACTAGTTTATCCAGTGCTATGGCATTCTAGATTTGAGAGTATTGCTGCAGCCTTAACCCAAATGGCTGAGAGTAATCTCAGAATATCAATTTTCCAAATGTGCCATCCAGAAGGCTGTGCATCATGCTGAAGCATACCAGAGGCCCTGCTACAGTTCAAGATGGTGAGAGGTTACCTAACAATGTATTGGCAAAGCCAATTCACAATACTTTCCCATTTACATTTATTCATTCTCTAAACTTGCTTATTCTAACTCTAGGTTATGAGGGGGCTAAAGCCTTTCCCAGCAGGAGTTATGTGAGAGACATGGTACACCCTAGACAGATCCCTAGTCTATTGGGGACAACACAATGAAAAAATAACCACTTATACTTATTCCTTGGGAGAATATATGCTGGAGGACATGGATAGAACTGGAAATACACAGGAAGAACATGTGACAGAAAGACCCAGGTGATACCTTAAACCAGGGATCTTGGTTTTTTACTTCACTTTGTAAACATCTGTAAATTATTTTTCATAAGACAAGAACTGTGCTTTTATGACCTTTTCGATGGCTTGTTTGGTGTTTTGATGCAGCTACTTTCTTCTAACAACTTTCTCCTTATTTCTGTCAAGATTGATATAGAAGATACGGATGAATACTACTGTATCATATAACTCATCTTCATCAAAACAAGGCAACACATCTCCTTTATATAAACCTACGTTGTTAATTGGGCATTTAGGTGATGCCAGATTGAGGTAAAAATGTTATTATTTTGCGCATTTGCTCGGTAAACTTGGGAATAATATTATTGATGGTGTCTATTGGGGGCTGTACATTTTGAGAGAGTTAATGCTGTCTAAATTCAGGCTAACAGGCTTAATTCAGGAGTAATCTCCACAGTAAAAGTCTATTTTGAAGGGGTCACCTTTAGCTTTTGAATTGAAAAGAAAACTTTAAAATCTCAAACATTTATTGAATACTGCAGGCATTGCGGCTGAATGAGACAATAGCTCTGCAGAGCCTTTAGCAAATATGAAGTGAAATGCCGAATCTTTTCGTCTTGTGCTTTGTTTGCACTGAGCAACTGTTTTGAAAATTTCTAGATGTTTTCGGAGTGTTGAAAGGCAAACGGTTGCGAAACAGTCTTTGTCCACATAATTCGAACAGTCACACCCCTGTTAGACATGGTTTACAGAGGCAAGAAAGCATTCCTCTTAAGCCAACTTTGAGTTCTGTGCCAATCTAGATTTTGTCTTGCTGGCTTATACTCAGTTAAATAGTGGAAACAGAGGGTTTCACAAAGATGGAGGGAGGTAACATTTTACTCCATGTAAATATTTGACAAAAAAATTAGCCAAAGTGCAGAAGTAGTGGGTAAAAAAACCAAGTAAAACAAATGACTAAGATGTTTGTTGAACAACCTTTGTGGCAGCAACTTGAACTTGTATTTATATTCCTTTCACGTGGTTGTGGAGGAATCTTGGCCCCTTCTCTGTTTTCGCTCATTAAGGTGGGGGACAGTGGTTTATGCTCATTATGTAAACTTTGGCTCACATAACCCATTTTTTAAGCCAAGCTTTAGTTATAGGACGTAGGTGTACAGAGGAGGTGTGGCTTGATTCAGTAAGGTGCCCAGGTACAAAACTTCATCATCCGACCTTCTCCATTGTGATTGACAGTTGGTGTGTCTTTGTCTTTGTGCACAATATGTGGTTTGTTTTACACTAAACATGGCACAGTACTGTATAGCTGAACATCTATGCTTGGGTGGTGTCAGTCTAAAGAAGCTACATGGTCTGTTTGGCTGTTTTTGGTGTTTTTCTGTGCATTGCTTGGTCTGGATTTATGAATAATTCTCAATGTGGAATAATCGAGGCCAAGTAGTTTGGAAAGAGCCTTACTACCTTTCCAAGATTGCAGCAAGATATTGGCATTGTGTTCATTTACACTTGAAAGCTCCAGACTGCCAGACCTCTTCTTTTTTAGAGCTGGCTGATGATCAGTAAGTTAAATACATTTGATTCATAACATTTGAAAACCACTTATCCTTCTAATTGATATCTAATCAGTTAGAATATATTGAGTTTTCCACACATTAACTTTGTATTTTGGCTTAGTTTTTGTGATTTAGAAAGTTTTTTTTTTCTATTACATAGCCATTTCAAACTCAGATTTTTCTCTATTATGCTGTAAGTCCTTCTGCAGTGCTTAACAAGAACAATGTACCATGTAGAAATGTTCCCCTGCTGGATAGAGATCATTTAAGATGGAATTATGTTCTTCATGTATTTTTGATACTTCACTTCTTCTGTCTTACACCTCGACTACTTGTAGGAAGCTGTGTCCAACTCTTTTTAGTTTCTTTTTTTTTGTGCGATTCGTGATTTCTCTTTCTGACAGGCTCCAGGCCTTTTAATCAACCACCCTCTTGTTTGTCACAGCTTTTTTGAGCCACATCCACTCCCAGCTCCAGGGGTAATTGAGTGCATGGCACAAGTTAAAAGATTATGCTTCCAAATTTAGTGGTGTTTCAAAAATATAATGAGCAATGGTGCAATATGCACTATATTGATATATGTCTGAAATGTGGCTCTTATGATTGCATGAAGCAATGTTGCCAAAAAAAATATTTATTGAATTTATTATTTGAAAAACAATGGCATTGTTGAGCTGACAGAAAGTCCATTTCTGCCTTTGCTGCAATCAAAATGTTTTGAAGGCCCAAACTGGCCAAACTTTGTTTACATTTATCCAGATTAGCTCTGAGACTTTAATCTTGAAAACTCAAAGTGCTCAAAATGTAGTTTTAACTCAGCATGAGGCACATTTTAACCCTTGTATGCCCCATGGACATTTTTGTCCACTTAACCAAATTCAAAGGTCCCTCACGGATAATCACCCGGCTCACCGGAGCTGATTTTTGGTGAAAAAGTGTCATCCTGTATGAAGATTCAAAACCCAGACTTTCAAAGTAAAAATCCATTATTTGACCCTGTAATGCATTTTAAACCAATCCATGACCCTTTGTGGACATTTTTGTCCATTGTCTAGAAAGTGTCCAAAAAAGGTAAAAGGAAGCTGATTTTTGGCAAGCAGGTGTAATTTGGGTTTAAATTTGAGGATTCAAAGTTTCAGCATGAACATCCATTATTTGACCCTGTAAATTCATTTTTATCCTATCCATGACCCTTTGATATCTGTCTATTTTCTAGAAAGTGTCCAAATAAAGGTCACAGGGAGGTTGTTTTTGGCAAGCAGGGGTAATTTATTATATTTCACGTTTCCAAGTTTTGACATGAACATCCATTATTTGACGCTGTAAGTGCATTTTTATCCTATCCACGACCCTTTGTGGACAAAAATGTCCGCCTGCCTTTTAGCCTTTTGTTACTGTAGATATGTGTTCATATTATTCTCAAAATATTTTAGATGACTTACATGGAGTTACACTAATAAATTTTTGGCATGTATTTCAAGACTTTACCCCTTCCAGACCATTTTTTCCACATCTGGCAGCTGTTTCTATAAAAGGAAAAACTTCTAAATGGGTATATAGATGGCAGAAACGTTTTTTCCTTGTCTTGGATGGTAATCACAGAAATAAAATCAAACTGAGAGTGCATCATCAGAAAAGTATTATAATTGATTTGATTGAACAGTGAAATTTTTGTCCATAAAGGGTCGTGAATATGGATAAAAATGCATTTAGGGGTCAAATAATGGATGTTCATGCTGAAACTTGGAATCCTTAAATTTAAACCCAAATTACCCCCACTTGCCAAAAATCAGCTCCCTGTGACCTTTATTTGGGTGCTTTCTAGAAAATGGACAGAAATCAAAGAGTCACGGACAGGATAAAATTGCATTTACAGGGTCAAATAATGGATGTTCATGCTGAAACTTTTTATCCTCACATTTAAACCCAAATTACACCTGCTTGCTAAAATTCACCTTCCTGTGACCGTGTATTGGACACTTTCTAGAAAGTGGACAAAATGTCTACTTGTCATACATGTATGTTTTCTGAGGGATAATTCAAGATTTAAACAACGGTTATGCCCTGTAGACTTAGTTTCAATGTATAAAGAAAGTCTATAGGTCAGAATTGAGTCACCTTGTGAAGATATTGAGCATAAAATGCAACTTTTGCTGTTGTGACAGGCATCCCCATTGTGAGGTTGGTTGTCCCAATATTATTTCAATGAGAAAGAAATGTGAAAGGATTCATCTCAAAAAAAATATTTTAATGAAATCTTTCCATTTTTAAACATTCAATGTCATATTACAGCATTTAGATAACTACAATGATGACAAAACTTCTTATCATTACCTGTTACCCTATCAGTGCAGCCATCAGGGTAACTTTTCTCCATAGTTTAACCCTTTGATCCCAGCTCAACTCTGCTGCAGGCTCCATGCTTTCTGATGCTGGCAATCAAGCACTTGAATGCCAGCAGCTCAGGAATCAGGTGCTCAAGATAATAACAGCAGAAGAAGTTTCTTGGCATTATCAGAAAAGATTCATCTGCTGCTCATTCCACAAATGCACTCTCCTTACAATTGTGGTACAATTTAAAAGCTAACTTGACAGTCTTTCAAACAATATAAGATTTATTACCTAGAAGCATTGTTACAAAAAATAAGCGATCCACCAAACCTTAAGGTCCTTATATTTTGTAAGACGTTTTAGAATTCATCAAAACCGGATGTCTAAATAACACCTACAACGGGTGTTATTTAGACATCCGGTTTGTTAAAAAAGAAGAAATTCAGCATCGTGTGATGCTATGAGGGTGGAATGTGTAGCTCAGAAAGCATGCATTCATGCTTAATTGACAAATGCAGGTTTTGTAGAGAGGATTAGATCATTTAGATGACTTGTGTTTTTCACTAATAAACAGTTTTGGTTACCCAGTAGCCTGGGATTCAAGCTGGGTCCTTTCAAATGTCAGCGTTATTACTGACTCCTTTACTTTTCAAGCCTAAATAACTGCTAACCATATAACACAGAAATAATGACAGTAAGAGTGATATATTAAATCAGACTATCAGTGGACTAAAATGGATTAAGTTATTGTTTGAAAAAAATGAAACAAATGAAATTATCTTGACACTTATTGTAGATTGTTGAAGTTGTCCAATAAGCATTTTCACCAGCATAAACTACAACATCCAACACCAAACAAGCCACCCGAAATCCCGAGTTTATATCCAATCTTTCTCCTCACCACTGGAGGGCACTCAAGTAGTGCAAAAGATTTTTAGATTTGAGCCACATGCCTGCATACATGTGAGGATATTTAAATACTAAAACCAGTCAAACACCGCTGTGTTGTTTACAGACGATGCTTACAGCTTAGATTGAGATCTGACTTCAGAAACCGATGGGACTTTTTTTTTTCATCAATCTTCAAATTAGCCCAACATAGGCAGTTGTTTTCTTTTTACCCCCCTTATATTTTGTAAATTTTGATGATACTTTTTTATGCAAACAGATTCTCCATTTTGAGATATAAGCCATCTTCATTGCAGCCCCAAAGCGTACTTACAGTAGCCCTCCTTAACCTTTTCTGATTCCTGGTGGTACATCCCCGATGCTCCTGCCTATGATGAGGGTGAAAACCTAAAACAAAACAATGCATTAATAAACAGAAGGATACTATAAAGGTTTAACACGGACAGGTTAAAGTAAGAAAAAGTGTAGCGTCCCTGTATTTGTAAGCTGTCCAGTACAGCTTCTTAAACCCAATTCAGCTGTGACAGTTTCTTAAGCTGTAACATGAACTCGCTGACTTGTTGTTGGGTTACAGGCTTGTTTTGATGTAATTTCTTCCATATACCTCAGCATTAATAATTAAGATTAAAATAATATTTGAAGAGACTTATTTTTTCCCAAATTTGCCGGTGCTGAGGACAAACACATTTTCTAGGAAAAGAGAAAATATAATTTTTTATGTTGTACTTATTTTTTCAAAGAGATGTAAATTTTTATGCCGCTGTCTCATGTAATTGGATGAAAAGGGTTATTAACTTCAAATGTCTGTAACTATTACACGCTGTGTGGAATATCAGGCTGGATGAGTCATCACAGGCAACCACACACAACCTCCTGGCACATATTCAGAAACATGAGGATTTTATTTAGGTGGTTAATACATAAAGGCGGCATTTACGTCTATGCCATGTCTTGGAAATTAGCCTTGCCTTTTTAACATCTAAATAGCCTACTGCAAAATGCTTTTTTTACAGTTTGAACACAGGATGCAAGCCCTCCAGAAAGAAACAAAAAAATAGAAAAAAGAAGAAGTGAAAGAGAAAAACAGGGCAAAAGACAGATATGACACAAGATAACTCAGTTTGGCTTATTTGCATTTTAATCAGTTAAGTTGTTTCAATTGATTAGTTGTTCAAACCAAAGAGGGTAATGCAGGAAATGTGCAGAGACATTGTAAATAAAAGAAAAATGCTTCAAATATTCGGAGGCCTATGTATGGACACATATGAAAGATGGAATTCTTAATCAGCAACCAGGCATGATATTTCCCGTTTTAAAAGGTGAACAAAAGCACACCAGTGCTCATTAGAAGTTACTTGTGTTGGAGAGCACTGATATTTAATATGACTCCAGCTGGCTTTGGAAATTTTCGAGAAGATCAATGAATATTCTACAATATTCATTTAAAAGAAGATTGGATTAAATAATTATTGGAATTCATTAAATCAACTTTCATGCCTTCATTTTTGGCTAATCACTACAAGTTCTTTTTCTAAAAACCATTTTTATGAAACATTGACTCTTTCCAAGAGAATTTCTTTTGGTTGAAGATTTGCTGCATCTTTAAATGACTTCTCATTTTCTGATGCTCAGGAATAAGGACGCATATGAGACTGTCTTACAATGGTTTGGACAGCAAACTGCAGCCTTTTGTCTGTTTGTTTACTGCATTACACTTCAAATCCTGATCCATTTAATCTGAAAACGCATTCCTTACACCAGCGAAAATCTTTCTTTCACTCTATCCTGTATTAGCAGTTGGTTTTTCAGGGAAAAAAAGGTTAATAACAAGAACACTCACCTGAAACTGTCAGCAAAATATGCTGAGAACACAAGTTTTACACAGCAAAACACTACAAAATTTGTATGACGGAGTTGTAAAAATGTTGCGTAATTCAAGTTACCAAACACTCTGATAGAGGAAAGATTTGGCTATTTCATGAAAAAACGTAAGAAAAGGCAACAAACAGTTGATGTGCCAGATATATTCGTGTCCCTCAGTGCATGACATTAAATGACTGAACAGAAAGGGTAGATTTTACAGCAACAACATAAATGGCCAGCACAGTAAACAGACGATTAGTTTCAGATATGAGGTAATCAGGGAGGACAAGTATTATGTGAAAAAGGAATTAAGTCATGTATTTGCTCCGTACATGACTATACAGAGTAAAAAAAACATGCTGCAGAATCAGTTTACATCAGGGTTCCTGGTTGTTGTATGCAGCTCCCACTTCCACTCTGATATGAGTCCCTCAGCTGTCAGTTCAGATGCATCAAACATCCTTTAGGGGAAATTTACAATCCCTAAAAAACATTGCCTCAAGGCCCTGACACTTCAACCTGACATCAGGAATACCTGACAATGAAATTTCCCTTACTGTGTCTTCTCACATCTATATTTGGGAAAAAAAGTTGCACTTGAACAAATCAGAGAGATGACAGATTAATACGATCTACAAGTGCAGAGGACATGAAGGGAAACCATGTAGATAACAAGTGTAAACAAAGCAATGTTTACATAAAGTCAGCTTGTTTTTACCTCAATTTTTAGAGTAAAACATATTTCAAGCTGAGAAAAGTCAGCTAGAATGCAACTGGACTAATAACTTTATTTAAACTAACACACTGTGTTGATTGCTTTGTACAGTATATTTATCCTGTCATTGAACAGTTAAACTTTGTGTATTGGAAAAGAAAACAACTTCTTTCTTAAAATGTGTGTTTGAGTTCATCTAGTATGCTGAGACAGTCAGTCAAAGATCTCTCACTGATCTTCCAAACAACTGTTCAGCATGTTGAATCGAATACAGGGATGTATGGAAGATGTCTAGTGTGGGGGCAGAGGTGGAAAAACCGCACAAAAAAACCCATTTCAATTTCAGAAAAGGATAATGTGACCCTAGTGGTCTCATAATGATGCTAAATGAACAAAGTTTAGTTGCCTAAATCTGTAAGTGACAAAATTATGAAAGTAACATGTTTTTGTTTTATTGGCTGAATGTACTTTGGAAGCAAGATAAGTATTACAAGAATTATTACCATATTGGCCACATAAATGAATGAAAGCACTGCACCAACTACACCATCAAACTTTCACCCAGTTCTTCCTTGAAGGATTTGAGGATTTTATTGGTTGTTAAAAAACACTACAGAATGACGTTGACTTCACATCGTATTGTGGTAGTTTAGAGGTAGTCATTATAATATTTAATAACTTACAGTATATGGTGTAATATTTTCATACCGTCATCAAAAAAACAAAAAACTTTCCAAAACCATAAGAATTTATGCTCATTTTTTGGACTTAAATGCTGGTGGAAAGTGCATTCCTGGGATGGGTAACACAGAAACTGCTTTGAATATTTCAGCTAGAGATTTGCTGCCAGGGGGCAGAATGGGAAGAGAGTGAGAAAAGCATCCCAAATAAATCTAAGCAGATGTCCAGGAATGCAAGCTGAGAGCATGTGAGGAAGAGGCAGGTCTGCAGGTAGAGAGGTGGCGTAAACCAACAGCTTATAGAGCAGAACATGAAAGGATGAGTGAGCTGTGTTCAACAGCGATAGGACAAACAACTATGCATTCTGAAAACGGATCCAATAGCCAAATGCTCATTTCTGTCTTGCTGCTTGCATCATGCTCTTAAGCTCTTTAGGCTGTGCCTGCCAGAGAAATCCAGCAGTATGTCAGTAACCTGGTTTTTCTTTTAGTGAATGTGAAACAGCAGAGTATTTCTAACAGGGTTCGTCTGAGTGGCAGAGCATGCCAGGTCCAGAGACAGAAGAGGCTTATCATGGACCTGGACCCAATGATCACTCTGCAATCTGGGACCCCCGAGGCTGACGCGTGTCACAGGTCCCGTCACTGAACCGCTATAGAAGCCGTATCAATGCTCCTCATCTTCTCATCTGTAGACACTTCAAGGCAAACCACCGTGCTACCCCTTGCACAGAAATTCACAGATCTGAAATGTGTGTCATGCAATACTGTTTTAAGAATAGGAGGAATAAGCAGGTTAATCAACCATGATTAAAAACGAGTGTCAGTACTGCTTAAATGTAATAAAAGGAGGATCCTTTCTGTGATGCTAAAAAAGAGCAATTTCACTCAGGAAGACACAAAGTTAACAGGGAAACAGGCCAAGGTCACGTTTCAAATCAAAGCGCTAATGAGCACTCGGTTTGGCAGCAGGATTTAGAGGAGTAACTGGAATACCAACCATTCACTTACTAGCTTGAATGTGCACAAGGTAGAGTCAGAAGACTGCAGAGATTAAGACTTAACTAGAACAGTTTCAGGAGAAATTACTTCATTTTCACAGCAGTCACCGGGGGACGCAGGCCATGGAGATCTAATTCAAACTAACCTAATGTGGGGATATTGGACATTGGACTTTATCACTAATTTTGTTAAAGCAAGAAAGTTTTGCAGTTTCACAACTTACTACCCCTATCCTGAATGCTGGCGATGCCTCCAAACCCATTGTTAAATAATATTAATAGATTCCAACCTGGATTGCTCCAAACAGTGTACTTACATGTGATTAAAAAAGGATATGGAGGTTAAAGGGGCAACTCCTTCTCCATAGTACTGTCACAAACAAGAACGTGGTTAGCAATATCCATGGACCATGAGAAAACCTCAAAAGATGAAATCTAGGCTGAGCTTATGGATAAGACAAAACTGCAGATGTGGAATCTGACACTGAGATTATTAATTATAATGAAAGCAAATAAATAAATAAACACCACTGAGAAGCAAACAAGAAAAAAATCTTTACTATTGCCAACCACTTTGGCAGAATGAGCTGGTAACTGTAGGTGGTGGTAGGAAATGTGAAGACAACTCATTGATGTAGGCGTTGTGTGTTATTTACCGTCCCAGCAGATCAGCTGCCTCTACTGGACATGAGCACATTGAAGGTGGAGACCAACTGGTTGGGATTGAAAAGTCAGCTGATCCTTGCATGTTTGTGGACGAAGACTAAATAATTCATCCACAGTTTTGGGGTTTTACAACTTTTCCAAGTAAATCCATCAAAACTATAAAAAGTGAGCTTTTATTTATTTATTTTTAATTCCACTTTTTTGGTCATTTTGTTTGTATTTATTTCTTGTGCATATAGTCCATGCTGTGCAAACATTTTATGGTAGCCTCATGTGAACTCTGTGTGTAGTCGAAGTCAATAGCAATCTGATTAACAAAAACAACAAAACAAATAAAAAATGGAAATGTGAATTCTAACTCTGGTAGGTTGCAGAATAGTGGTGAAAGCGTGCATACACAGGCATTCTATACATAGCTCACTTTGATTATGCTTCCTCCAAGTAGGACCTGAGTAAGGTTCAGGTGAAGTTAGGTTCAGGGGTGATTTTCGCCAAAGATATATTACGTGCACGTGGCCAATCACAGAGCAGACTTTACTAGGAATGTCAGTACTCAATGAGCAACTCAGACAAGAAAAGGAGAAGATGTTGAGAAGGTGACTAATAAGATTTCCCACAGTGTAAAATACAACACCAGAGGGTCTTATCAAAGGGGAGAAATAATAGACCAAACACAAATTTCCCCACTATTTTGTTCTAAGTTTACTTGTTTCATAAGTGGGACATAAAATAAATACTTTTGTACATCTCTGGTCCAATTTTAGTGTATAAATAAGAAGCTTTTCAGTCTGTTGCTGTCCTGTAACATGATCTGAATATTTTGCTAAGTCCACTATAAACTATCTCATCTCAAATCTAAGACGTTTTCCTTGTGGTGATTTCAGTGCCAACAGAATCTGAAAAACTTTTGTAATGAGGAGAGGGAATCATCAATTGTGCTTATTATATATATTTAATTTGTTACCTGTCTTCAGAAAAAGAACAGATGTTCTTCTTACTGGGTTAAAAATGTGAAGATCCCAGAGGAGTGGCTCTTTCTTACCCATTCTTTTATCAACAATTGCTTTCTTGCATGTAATTAATTTAATTCTGACTTTGAATACATCTTCTAAAAAATTGGATTAATTGAACCACATTAGCAAGAGAAATCAAGGCCGACGTTGCCTCAAATTCTTTTCTTCTGATCAGTCAGCTCACCACAATAAACAACAATCCTGTGAGCAGTTCTGAGTCATCCCAGAGTTTCCCAAAGCAAAAGCGTGGATCTTCACAGCTTTCTGGGAAACATGATTTTCAAACTGATTAGATGTGTTTAGCTTTTATCCTTTACACAAAATGCATTGTTTTTTTCTTTTAAACTGAGGTAGAAGGTGCTCTATATTGTTTTAGAGTACATCAAACAGTTTGAACATGGACCACCATTAGTCTGTTACAAATTTAGAAAATTCACTGAAGTGTTTATGTACAGAGCCATTTCTCCACAGTCCTCCCCTTTATTGCTCATTCTTCACCACTTGCACCAGTTCCTAGTTTTATTGTATTCAAAGATATTTTAATGATCTGCAGAGATCTTGCTGGCTTATGTTTATTGAAATAAGACCACTCCTCTGAATATCTATTTTACTAATTATCATTGTCTTTTCAGATCCAACAGTTTTCTTTCTAAAAATGGCATCCTAATTTGAGGTTTCTTTTTCTGTCCTGAGTGCGCCGACATGATGTGACCTTCAAGGACTCATAAATCTGCTCGGGCTTTTAACTTTCTGTTGTGGTTGTGTCAAGAGCTGAGGAAAAGTCAGAGGAAAGTCTTGTTTGTTTGGGACACAACAAAGGTCGGCAGTCGTGTATTTCGTCTGAGCTGCCAGGTCAGTTAACAATGCAACACCAGTAGAAAGAGGTAGATGTGGAAAAAGTGTGACAACTGAAAAAAAATCATAACATGTTAATCAAAGTGTAGCTGTGCTACAAACAGTCTTTTCCAAACCTCATGCTCACAAGCGTACACAACAAGCAAATACAGATGCATATACAGTACTATATGCATCACACTGAATTCTTGAAGAAAACTATGACAAATCACCTGAAACCTGAGAAACCACGGATCATTTATTCCTAGAATGTTACATAATCCAGCAGTGGGTTCTGCTCTCATCCAGCCAAACAGCATCTCTGAAGAAAACAGGAAAGTAAGAGGATTGAGGCTGACAGAAAAACGCAGCCATCAGTTGCCTCTATATAAGGCAATTTCCTAGGATATCTCTGTTATATCTGCAGACGAATGAATTGTTGTGAGCAGAATAAAGAAACTCTGAGCCATCAGTATGCCAAATATCCTCATAAAGCTTGGGGTGATGTCATATTTCCTCAAAGGTGTGCATTCATATGGGAGTCAACTGAAAGCAGTCATTCCTTCAGAAATCCCTGCAATCTCCAAAAGTGTCTGAAATCTCCCGGTATATCAAACATTTTCTTTTCAATATTCAGTTAATATTGAAGAAAGATCTTGTATAGACAAAGTTAAGCAAACAGACTGCAAAACTTACTGCATTTTGAGCTCATTCAAGTCAATGCTTCATAGTTAGTCAGTATTAGAACTAAAATATCAAGACGCTACAAAACATACAGTCAGGGAGTGTTTCACTGAATAAATGAAAGAAATTTTAAAAAGAAATCTTAATGATGTATTTGATCATTTATATTTCATGTTATAATTTCATATAAAATCAGGTCTGAAATCATAACATAACTCATGTCTTCTAGTCCTTTACCAATGAGTTTCTTTTTTATATAAAAAATGACTTGCAGGCAAACCAACTCCTCTCAGTGTTTTCTATGGTCATTTTCAGGCCAAAAATGGGTTTGTTGAACACAGGTGTCAATGATTGAAAAGTTGCATCCTTTTCCATTACCAACAATGACAAATCCTTAACTTTTTGTGATAAAGTATGTTGTCTTTTGGTTGTTTATACAGACCAAAAGAGGCAGCTTAGCTGCACATCAGAACTTTAATATGGAAAGCAGATGTCAATCACTATTGCTCATGTAACGCATCTGACGGGACCAAGGCGTTAATGGGTAAATATCAGCACTGTGGACCTTAGGCAGCAAATTATTATCTGTAATAATCAGGTTCAATACAACTATCAGGCCCAACGAAGACACAGTGCATCTATGGAAGTGTTACAAAGAATTCAATTGT
>JAVQJG010192011.1:0-11052 GCA_036024015.1 Craterocephalus amniculus | reverse complement strand
CTTTTCTTTGTTGTGTTAATTTTACAAGCTCTTAACCATTTGCATTGTGGTATTTATTAGTTAACTACATCAGTTTCAAGTTATAGGAATGTGTTTGTGCATGATGTAAAAATCATGTTCTTTTTTAATCCATTGTTCCACACATGAAAAAGTCCCAAGCAAGGCCACAATCCCACCGCGATACAGGCTTAAGCAAAGAAAGTTCATTAATCAAAATTATTTATCAAATTTTTTTTATTCATGCACAGTAGTCCAATATCAGATCTGTCAATAGATTCGGAAATCATACTAAAGCAAATTAAGCTTCTGGCGAACAAATTTCATCCAACAAGACAGTGTTAAAAAGCTTTGAGTAATGAATCTTTTTTTAATACAAGCTTCAATGCTTCATAAAAGCTTCATTTTGCCATCACTAGATTTTTCTGTTGTTGGAACAAAGTTTCTCTGCAATAAATCCTATGCTGTTGAAAGCCTGTTAATGTCCCTGTTTTTTAAATCGTGCCACATCAGTGAGGAACAAGCATCTGTGCAGAGCTGATATTGTGGGTTGTGCTCAGGTAAAACTCACCCAATCTTCTTTTCCAGCGTCAAACAGGTTATATGGCTATTGAGTCCTATTTTGAGCTTATCTAACCCAGGTGCTGGCAATCAGATGACTGCATGATTAGCAGCACCTTTGAGCACGGACCCTGGGACAAGGTTGGTTTCTGCTCCAAACATGCCACATAAGACTTATCTGGATGCTTGATGGGGCAACTTCAAGATGGTTTTTCAAGTTGCAGCCTCATTTGGAGTGAGCTTGGCGTCCCTGTCACACAAGATTGCTTCCTCACCCTTTTAACACTTAGGAGCTGTAAGCAGTCTCCCACAGATTTGCAGGACAATGACTGGTTGCTCTTTCCTCAGTCCGGACTCGGAGTGGACTGCACACAGCTTATCTCTGGTCTCATGTGCCTGCCTGAAGGCCTGCATTGATTACCCTGCATCATCGAGCTTGTTTGTGTCGGCTGTATGTGCACTGGAACCTGGACATGTGGAGGAATGTTATACTATCAGAATACGCTGTTTGGCTTTGGTAGAGAAGGATTTGGCAAGTATTTTCACGGACGCGAATCACATAATCAGCTCTGCTGCTGGTTCCGCAAAAGCATTTTTTCTACAATTTGCCATCAGTTTAAATGTGAATAAACAGGCTTGTCAGCTTCATAAGATGAGCTGCCAAGAAACATTGAAACAACAACAAAAACAATCTGTCAGTCACTGATTCTCTTACAGTTTTGGGCTGTTATGATGGATCAAATTCAGCTTTACAGAACAATCTAGCAAATATTTCTGTGTTTAAACATGTCAAATTTTAAATTACCCTAAACATTTGGGGAAGAAACTGCTACTTGAAAACAACTACAACTTTAAACAGACTATTATCACATACACACAAAGGCCTAATTGAGCATGTATGCAGGTCTGACTTATTTATAATGCAGCTGCTTTTCTGTAAACTTCAGTAAAAATCATTATTCTATCTTTCTGATTCCAGCTGTTATCATGATTAATGTGTAAGAAGTGCGTCTGATACAAACAGAAATGTTGACCAGCAGCTGCATCATTTCACAATATTACAACATGAATGGACTTCTTTTCTCAGGTACACAACATCCTAGCAGAGATGGTGATGGGCGGGATGGTCCTGGAGACCAACATGAACGAAATCATCACACAGGTGGACGCCCAGAATAAGATGGAGAAGTCTGAGGTGAGTGTGTCCCTGCCACTGCAGTGTATGTATGACTGGATTCTACCTCCAACCTCTCTGAAGTACTGTGTACAGTATGCAGGCATGTGTGTATGCTGCACCCTGCATGCTACTCTCCAGTGACTTTGTGGATGCTCCCTACCTTCTCTTGAGTGTTTGTGTTCTTTTTCGGCCTCTTCTCTCGCTGCCACGCTGCTCTTGACGCAGATTAAAACACGACATGTTCTCCATTACACACGCATTACCGAGTACAGAATTATATCCATCACTTCTTGCACAAACTTAACCGTCCCATTGCCCAAACTGCTACAATCTGTTACCTTTTACTCTCCCATTGCCTCCAAATTTGACTCACACATGCTCATTATTTAAGGAGAATGTGAATTTTAGTCATTTGATTAATTGCTTTAAACATCTGCAAGCCAGTGTTCTTGCTGAGCCCTTTCCTCCAAGCACGTGCATTGCTTTGTTTTCCATAAAGCTTCTGCCAGCAGACAGACACTCATTCACGTATTTGAAAGTTTCAATCAGACAGACAGCCAGAGACAATTTCAACCATCCATTTAATTCTGCTTCATATGGATTTTTAGCATTTGATTGTCCTCGAGCTAAAACTGCACTAATGATTGGGCTTTGTTTACAAATTAAACATCTGCATTCACATCTTTAACACTAACTCCACTTTTTATCTTTCTTTTTTTTGGAAAAATGAGAAAAGCTGACAGTCACAGATATTTTTATAAGCGCAGATGATGAAATGACAGGTTGCATCAACAGGTTTTGAAATAATCCGAGCTGCATTCTCTGCTTTAACTAGACGGACGATTCTTGGTTGATTGACTTTTTGTAAGCAGAATCTTTTACTGTTCTGTCATCGGAGCTGCTCTGTCTCTTCACTCTTGGACCGATCATAGACCACAGATTGTTCTTTCACACTGACGCTAATTGAAGCGGACCCTGTTCATTTATAGGACACCATCTAGCGCACAAATAAGGAGCTATTCTTCCTCCACACAGGCATAAGACTAAGTGGCATTAGTCTTATTACATACAACTGAATCCTGTAATTTACTGTCAAAAATGTTAATATCACTTTTTAGTTCACAGATGTGGTGTATGATGGGTCCTGTCACTTTCTGTGGAGAAAAACTGTAATTACTTTAATCTGCTTTAACATTCCTCATTCCTCTTTTTCCTGACCCTGTCCAGTTCTTTCCATTCTTCTCTCTCTTTACAGACGTTTATCTTTCAGTCTACCAGGCAGGACAGGTAGACAGACGCAGGTACTGCTAAATTTACAACCAAATACTGTAACCTTAACTGAAGTTCCCCTTTGAGTTTCTCCACATGGTCCTACATGTATTAGTAGACTGACGTCACTAACATGCAGTGGGAATCTTTCATGGCAGACCCAAAAATATTACAATTTCTTATGAACACAGAAGGGGGGGGCGCGGACGGAGGAAAGACTAGTACTTGAATAAAGTACAACCGTCCAGCAAATTTGGGACGTTGGTTGTGTCAGTCAGGAAGTGAACTGGGAATTTTCACACAATGTATATTGTCAAGTGTTTTTTTTGTTCTTTTTTT
The DNA here is from genome assembly GCA_036024015.1 of Craterocephalus amniculus. NCBI lineage: Eukaryota > Metazoa > Chordata > Actinopteri > Atheriniformes > Atherinidae > Craterocephalus > Craterocephalus amniculus. Next base: position 7,709 of record JAVQJG010192011.1, on the reverse strand, counting down.
TCTTATTTGAGGATGAGATGCTCAGGTTTTTAATATGGCTGAGCTCAGTGAATGAGTTTTACTGCAGAAGGGACAGTTCTTCCTGTTATACCATGGATGGAAATGGTCAGATCCACATTTTTTGCAGAGGCCATTTTGAAACCCTAAAGGGTGTGACCATCTAACTCGCAGCATAGATATCCCTCCTTGACCACCCTGCCAATATCACAGCCTTTTTGGGACACAGTGGCCATCCAGCAACCATTCAGTACTCCATCTATGTGGACCATCCAGTGTAGCACAGCGTTTATCAGTGAACCCAATTTGATAGTTGATTCATGTATTGGTTTAGAGTGGCTGAAATGCAGCTTTACACATGACTGCAGCCTCCGTAGTATCCTGCAGGGGGATGTTCTTGGGATACACCAGCATCTTCAAATACCTGCAATATACCTTCAATATATTTGACTGACATAAACCTTCCTTGATCTGCTTGTATCTGAGCAACCCCGGCTGCTCGGAGATTCAAAAATTTCATTAAGAGCATGACAAGTCTCACTTGAGTTTTTGTGAAATGTCCAGTGTTTTTATTCCTTTCACAAGGCACTGCAGTATTTCACACTTCTCATTTCCTGAAAGGCCTCTATTTTCCAACAGACCATGCAACCTGGGACTAACTTGATAACGTGGAACAGCCTTGAGTGAAACTCGCCTGGGAAATTAGTTATCAAGCCTGTCTGAGGCTGTTATCAGTGATCTGATCCGACAGGAGGAACAAAACAAGCACAGTCATCCGCTGAAAATCTAAAACCCACATGCAGAATAAGTTGGAAGTTGTTTTTCTTTAAAAACAAACAAACATGCATTTCTTCAGTTGAAAAAAATATTTGGGCGTATGAAACATTGAAACATTATTAATGTTTTTTTCACCTTACCCTGTGATCATTATGTCATGTTGTGCAAGTTGCACAGAGAAAGCAATAAGCATGTTTAATGCAGACATTCTCCCAAACTCCCACAGCTTGTCTTTAACCAGCAATAAAAAGTAGATGGTGACACCAGTCTGTAGCTGTGATGTCCCTCATAGATGAGAAACTGCACTTTTCTTAAAGTATTTATTTAAAGGCCCTGAACTCCTCAGTGGTAAAAATCAAACCCCCGTTGCGTGTTTCACAGCTGGTGTCACAATGTCTGTGTTTTAGTAATGCAGCATTAGGTTTAAAAGTGCACTATAATGGCCTCACACAGCAGGTTCCTAGGCGACCTGCTGCAAGGGGGCGAAAAATATCTCAACTCTGACTCCTGAATACGGAGCCTTTGTGCTGCATCAGCATTCCTCTAGTTTAACGACACGGCTGCCCTCCCATCTAACACCAATCTCCTTGATTCCTGGCAGAGGAAGGAATCCCCTTCAGACAAACGGTGCATTGAAACAACCTTGTGAAAAAGGGGATTCATCTACATGCCAGACATACTTTGCCTCACTTGGGTTTACAAGGATTTTCATTTCAGTGTCTGTCTCAGATAGCCAGTAAGCGCAGAGTAGAGCTCTCTGTGTTTGAAGCTTTTAGGTCATTTTTGGGTCTGTCAGCTAAAGATTCGTCCGGGGACTCTCTAACCGCAGTGGTTCTCAAATTTCTGCTCATGCTAAAGACCACGAGATTGACGGATGGTTAAATGCTTCAGAAAAGCTTCCCTGAATTTTCAAAGACACAGTATTTTGCCTGTACAGTTTTACATTGAGACCCACTGTGTTAGAGTCTTGTACCTCCACTGTCCCCTAGAGTAGATCTCCCATGTCAGTTTAGCACCTATAGGCTTACAACCTCCTCATATCATCAGTAATTAACACAACAGATGTGTACATGGCACTATGTTCATATTCCTCTACTCCTAAATTTGTATTTAGACAGAAAAATGGTAGCTATAGTGATGTGTAGGCTCTCCAGATGCAACTGGACCCAATTAGAGGTACAGTATGACCCGTATTATTATGGCTAAAGCTTTGATGCACACATTTTACACACACCTATCTACCCAAGCATCATTCCCGTCTACATATCCGAATCCATTTTTCTGCTTTACCCAATTCTCTGCTTGCATTTTTACCCTTACCGGTCCTCAAGAGTCCGGTGGGTTCACTTCTCAAGCGATGCTGCCTTTTGTCCATCTGATAAGTGTCCAATACTGTTCAGTACATCAGAATTAGAGAATGAATAGTGTAGAACAGTATGTCCTCACAGTTGACCTTCAGTTGGCTCTGGTTGTGATGTTCATCATTGTAGAAGGAAGTACTGCATGTGCATACGAAGCTATAAAAGCATCTGAATGAACATTTGCACATGTTGTCTGTCTCAGTGCTTTTGCATTTTGTCAGCAGTTGACTGTTTTTTCGTCCAGTTCTCTGTTTAGCATTGTGTGTGTGTGCGTGCGTGCGTGTCCAGTGTTCACTGTTCACCGTGTTTTCTAGTGTACAGTATGTTTTTAGCTTCACTGGCTTGTATCTTATCAACCCTTCTTTGTGTGTGTGTGTTTTTGTATGTGCGTGTGTTTGTGTGTATGTACAGGCGGGTATTGCAGGAGCACCTGCTCGTGCCGTATCAGCTGTAAAGAACATGAACCTCCCGGAAATGCCCAGAAACATCAACATTGGTGACATCAGCATAAAAGTGCCAAATTTACCCTCCTTCAAATAGTGGCAGCGAGATGGCGGAGCTGCAGATGTCAGCCAATGTTTACCGCGATGCAATCCGTTTACCAAAACCTCAAATTACTAACTTATCAAAAACTGTTGCATCTTGAAGGTACTGTGTGATCTGACACTCCTTGCTCTGGTGTTATATCTTTTGTTTTCCTGTTAAAGAAATGTTTATTGATTTTTTTTTTTTCTTTTTCAAGGAGAAATTAAATATTTATTTATCTGTGGTACATTCCTTATGCCTCCCTGGAGGCTGGCACGTAACATTCAGCTCCTCCATCACAGATCTTTGACGATTTGAAACTAAAATGACTTCATTTAGACTATTGTTTACCAAAAATAAAATGCTTGGAAAGTTGTGACACAGTGGGACAGCCTTACTGGTTTGGTTATTCCAGACTTGGGAAATCCGTTGTGGGAGAAAATAAATGAAACCGTTTTAGTTTCCAAATTGGAACATGTCTACTACAGTGTTAAATGCTAAAATACTGTAATTATTATATGAAGTTACAGATACTGTATGCTGTGTGATAAATATATATATATATATATGTATATATATATATACATAATATATGATGCTGAAATGATTTCTTTTCTTTATTTGTATGCAAAGTATTTTAGAAATATTTTTCATGTCTTATCAAATATTTCTCTTTTCATCTGTGCATGATTTTTTTTTGTTTCTCTTTTTCAACAATAAACTGTCAAAACCCAGTTTGTGTGTTTTTGATTATTTTTTTTGTAACATTATCTTAGAATTTGTGGGTCTTGAGACCATCTCATCAATAAGGGAGGTCAAAGAGAGCAGGGAATTACATACAGAAAGGGCCTCAAATGAGGATTTCAGCCTGGGCTATGTGGGATGGCTACTGAGGCAGTTAACCTAAATCAGCCTCCTAACCTGTATTTAGTTGCTGGTTGTAGCTATCAAGCAATGTTTGTTTATCATTTGTACCACTTTCCAAAGTGGCCCTGAAGTCATATTTTCAGAGAAAATATATGAATAAGTCAAACCCAAAGTAAATGAAACATTGAAAATGAGGTTAGATACAACTGACTTGTTTAGAGACATAAAAACATCAGGAAATGTATTCCTAGTATCAAAAAGTTTTTTGCTCCCCAATTTTTTTTTACAGTGTAGAACACTTCAATCACAATGTTAACCAAATTGCTGAACAATAAAATAACCCATAATTTTAAAAACAAACATACAACATACATACTGTATCTCTAAATAGGTCTGCACTAAAACATAGACCAAAAAAATCAACAGCCAAAAGTTAAAATGACCAAAACCATAAAGAAACATAAGACGTAAAACCATCTCATTTAGAATTAAAAGCCAAAGTAAATAAGGGGTTTTCTTATGAGAGTTTTAATCTATTTACTGAGTACACTCAAGATGAATAGAAACATCACCCTTCAAATTTTCTACCTTTGTAGGAAAGTAATTATCAAGTGTCCATGCATTTTGCCATGTATTTCCACTTTATTTGTAAAGATAAGCATCACAGAAAGTCAGTCATGTGGCTTTACTTTTTCATCCTAGTTATATCCTATTACGTTTCTTTTTAACCCTTTTCAAATTTAGATTTATTGCCTGCAAAGACAATAAACCTCTTCAAGCTGGAAACTTCTTCCTGCTTCAAAAAGAAGTGATTAGGAATATCAAAATATTAGCTTTCATGATTGGAAATCTGGTAATGTTAGCCTTGAAATTAAGAGGAATAAATTAATAATAAATAAAAAAAAATTAACTGTTATAAAACTAGAAATCATACGCCGTTAGTTAAATTTCAGCAGGTCGCCATGAATTTTTTTTATTACCCTTTTTTCATTATAATGTACATGTATCATTTTCACATTTAAATTGTCATAAAAAAAAAACTATTAAATGATGATTAAAAACATTTACTTGTGTAAGTAAAAGGTTTCAATGTAATATCCAGTGGAATCCACATGTCATATGCAATGCCATATCTTTGTAGTCTAATTTGGAAATGATTCTGGATCAGTGTGGCTTAAAATACAGTACGTGCCCCTGTTCATGAGTTCAGGATTTGTCCAGCACGCTTTTCGTAGTGACTGCTGAGATTTTTCTGAGCTATTATGTAAAATCTGGGGTAAGTCCATTCTGCTGTCAAGTCACAAGACAATATAATATACCAAATTAGTGTCTGGTTTCCAATCTCTTTTGTCCTCTGCCGGCTACTGTAACACGCTCCAGTACAACTGCGCATTATATCGCGCAGCTTTGACTGTCACGTGAACAGTCTTGTGACAACAGGAAGAAGGAGTGACAACAGTCTAAAGATGCTACAACCTCTGTGACACTTGTTAAGTTTTCATTTGCAGAAAAAAAGAAGAAGAAATGACTTCTATTATAAAAGAAACACAAAGGTGGGCAAGTTTCTATTGAATTAATGGATATTCTTCCCGCAGTAGCTAACGTTAAGTTACCTTCAGCATCCTGAATAATGTTGGTACACGAGACAACAAAGTTGTCACTAATGCCATAATTTTCTTTATCCTTTTTTCTTCTTTATTTCGGGATTAACTAACTTAATTTCAGCTATTTAATAAGATTATACTCTTCCCAACAATACAACAAATTCCCGACTTCTCTGCTGTGCTAACATTAGCATGCATCGTGGTTGTTTTTGTAGGGGTTTATACCAAAATTATTTTGGTTCACTTTAATATTTCTAAACAGTGTTTTGTTGAAAGAGTAACGCTTAGATTGAAAAGGAAATCCTCAGCCCAGAGAGTGTGAAAAGAGGTGAAAAGACATGTACAAGCAGATTGTAAGTGGAGAGAAGTGTCAGGAGTGATACATGATTTGGAGACAGAAACCCCGAGGAATAGACAGCAGGCACAACTGGAGGAATCCGAGATTAAAATGCAGAGTTCCTCTTTTTGAGTGACAAAGATGGGTAGGATAAAAAATGAATACATCAGAGTGACAGCAAGCATAGAGATAAAGTCAGATTGGTCAGACTAAGATGGTTTGGGCATGTACAGAGAGGGATGGTGAATGCTTTGGTAAATGGACGCTGAGGTTGGACCTACCATGCAGGTAGGTTTGTGAATGCAGTGAAAGAGGGCATGAAGTCAGTTGGTATAATAGAGGATGCAGAGGATAGGCTTTGATGGAGCAGATGATTTGCTGTTGTCAACCTTGAACAGCTGAAAAGGAAATGAAGAAGCTGGTTTGTTTAAACTAGTTAGTCTAACCACTTACAACAACACAGTTAAACTCATCCTTGTGTTAATTTTAAATATAAATTTCATATATGCCTGAAAAGTTGGGATTCAGCAATTACAATTTATTTTTATTTTAATGAGATATTAAACACTTTTGCTCAGTGTTTTACTTGTATTGCCTAAAATAATATTGAAAGAAAAATGATAATTGGAACTAAAGTAAGTGAAAAAATGCAAGAAGTGAAAAGATGCAAAGACTGGACATTACATCCTCTCTGCTTTAAAACTAATAGTTAACAACGGCAGATTTTTCATATGCATAATACACTGCTTGTGGAATAATGGCAAATAAACTTTTTTATTGCTAACACAGTCTCAAGGTTGTGGCGGTATCAAATGTTTCAGCGCAGTATCTTTTACTCAGTACATTTGCCTAATTTTTGGTTGCTTTGCACACTTGTGCTTCTTATCTTATTAACCCTGTGGAACCTGCTACTTTGGTTATACAACAATAACCAAAGTAACTTAGAAACATGAACAATTTTTACGACTGTCATTAACACTCTTCTTACCAAACAGCATTAAAGAAGCAGTGGCTTTCATCAATTCGATTGATGTGAACAAGTTCACCAGGCTCATCTCCCGCATCACACAGAAGCTTCATCTGAAGGTAGGGAGATTAATTGCTTAGAAAATTATAGTATCTTGAGGTTAAAGCCAGTATTTTCAGTTTCACAAAGATGGGTGCCCTATAACTTTTGAAGATCACCATGCCAACTAAAAGCATCTATTCAGTGGTTCAGAGTCAGGCTAAGAAAATGTTTAAATGTTGTCAGATCAAAGTTTATGTCAGTTTGGCTGTAACAAAGCAGAACGTGCTTGATTGACTTTGCATAAATATAAATTTTGTCAACTTACAGAAAATCCATAATTCAACCATCATTTTAAAAGTCAGCCAGTGCACCACATTTGGATGTTAATTAATTTAAACCATGGTACATTGTTCACTCATTAGCATCTTTCTGCATTTAAACAGTCAAACATAAGATCAACCAGGGCTTCAAATCTTCAGTGCAAATAATCCCCTTTAAGCAGGACCCAGTATCAAGTTAACAGCTTGAACTGTAGACTCTCATCTGTAAAAGTACATTAAATATTCAGACCTATTAAAGCTCAGCACTTGGGTATCCAAAATCATTTCCACTTACAGTAAAGCAAGATGTGGGGTGTGCATGTGTTTTATATCTTGTCAAAAATGGACAAAAGATCTGTTCTGTGCTAGTGGTATTGTATGTAACACAGCTCAGTGAATTAATTATATATCAGAGAATATCTGCTGATTGAAAATTATTATTATGTAGTGGTTTCAGATCTAAATATACTGTTGCCTATCAAGCTAAGTTTATCTACAGCTGTCATGAAAAAAAACAAACAATAGATTTCTGGCAGCTTATTTATTTATTTATCTATGTATTATTTATTTAAAGAAATGGAGTGTCAAGTGGTTGCTTATGTGTAGAAGCAGAAGCATCAAATAACATCTTAACTGTTTTTTAATGGGTGTGCACAGAGACTTAGGAGTTAAGCTTTAGCTCAGAAAGAAAGATTATAATCTTTGTTATCTCCAAGTGGAGGTTTTGGTCTTGTTGCCCCAACTAACTCAAAGCAAGTGTTGGTTCTCTGTGCAAAGCAAGGTGATCAGCAAATCTGATACGCTAAAGATGACAATGTTTGCAGAAAGACTTTGGAGCATTTAGACTCTGATGAATTCAACCACATTCTGGGCCTTAAAGATCATTTGCTTTTTGTGTGTGTGTGTGTGTGT
>JAVQJG010191951.1:0-25843 GCA_036024015.1 Craterocephalus amniculus | reverse complement strand
AACATGTAACCCCCCCCCCCCCCCCCCCAAACCCTCCTTGGGCTTCTTCTTAAGGCATGTACGGAAACAACAATGGATAAACTGTTATTTTCATCTTAGCGTCCCATGGTTGGCATGGTAACAGCCGGACTTTTTAGAGTTGCGTCTTCAGCCTTCCACTGTGAAGTGACAGTCTTGATCTGAGTGAAGAACTGAATTCCCTGGTGGTGAAAACAGGTTCATCAGCGTGCCAGCTCATACGTTACATCACAAAATGTGTAGGATCCTGATGAAGTCAAAACACGCTGCTTTGGCCGTTTACCTGCTTGCCGTAGAAGTTGGTGTCGCCTCTGAACGAACCTCTAGAGCCAGTGAAGGAGAACATGGGGAGAGGGACCGGGATGGGAACATTCACACCAATCTGTCCAAAAACAAGATTTCATTAAGAAACAATAAAAGCACTCAGAGAGCACAGACCTCCGCCAAGCACCAGACTCTGCCATTTCCAGCAGGAACTGTGAAAGGTGCGTGCAAAATCTTGTGATGGTGCACTATTTTATCACAATAGATGTAGCATAAGCTTTGCTTAACATTGTATTTTAACCCAAACCAAAATCTTTTCCTGATAACTAAAACAGTGAATGCAAAAAAAACTAATAAAAGAAATGAGTAAAAGCATAAATGCTGAAAAAATATGCGGTTTTGTCATGGTCTTGAACTGAACTCCCACAACTGAAAGTGTGCAAATACAGCGTACTTTGCACCATCAGCTGCCCTCCTTCCTCCTAACAAGGCCTTTGTGGTTCATTCAAGTAAACGCATCATAATGATGTTGATCCTTATTCAGCCTTGGAAACACTCATGAGCATATTTTGCAGTTCTGAAGCATTTAGATTCGAGGACGTGTTGCACTCATGGACTCTGACACCTGTTAAAAATGTTTTAGCATAATTCCTCTGATTTCCTCTTTCGCCAATCACAACCAGAGTTCTCACATAGTACTAGCAACAGGGCCTGGAAACAGAAAATGAACAGAGATTATAAGATGCTTATAGGCTGAACATGGTCAGAGACCCATCACATCCTCTCCAAATCTCTGCAAACCGCAGCCATTGGGCAAACGCTTCCAGAGCGACAAAAGTCAGAACCAGCAAGCTGCCACAAGCTGAATTGCTGATTCAGACATGCCATCTTAATCAATTTTAGCATCTTAGTTATAATTTCAGCATTTATAGATTTTTTAGCCTCCGTAATTAAATCATTTTCCCCGAGGTCACTTTAAATGCAAGCAGCACTTTACCAATCTTGTAAATTTTGCCATCGTGGATAAATAACTTCTCAGGAATCGCTGTATCTGTGTGACTGCATAAGTGTGGATGCTTTAAATTATGACTTTGGATGATTTCTATATTGTAGAGGATCCTAGATAAACATCCTTTCATCTTGTCCGCATTTGATTTGTCTGGTCTGGATTTGATTTGCAGAAATATATCAGTTTGACAGGCATGGATGTCATGATTTTTTTATTTTCATGATTAATCGCGGTAGTAATAATCTTAAAGCTTCCTAAATATCATCATTTAATAATGTAAATATAGTTTGATTGTCATCACTGAAATCCTAAAGCTTATATTTATTTTTAGCTTTTCATATTCACATATTTATTCATATAATACTTTAGTTTTTTTCTTTTATTATTATTACTAGAGCAGAGGAGAGTTTTACTCAATTCCAATGGGAATTTGAATCGTACTTGTGACATAATGATCGTGATGCAGGTTTTTAAAGTGTTTCCCTACTCTTCTGCACCTGACCTAGATAAAATGGATCTCCTAAACATCTTGTCCTCCAGTTTTCCAAAAACCTGTTAATGAACAGTTTGAACCTGGTGACCGTAAGCAGGGAAACACTTAAAACAGGGGTGTGAAGGGCCGGATATGGCAAAACCAGGGCCTGGATGTTGACGCAAATGAGCCAGAGATTAAAAAACCGCAAGTGCTTTGTATATTTGTATCATTTCAACCAGCATTACGGAAGATCATCACAAAAATAAACAGTTTCAAGGCGGGCACCAGGGCTGAACGTCACCTGTAGGTGAGATCTTTCTTTCTGTTTCCAAGTTATTTTGTTGAATAATGACTACAAAAACCACTAATCGGTGAATAATTTCATCCTGCGGGAAACATGGGAAATTTGGTAATTTCTTCTTGACATGCAGCCGACGGCACGCCAAAAGAAAAAAAGAAGTTAAACAAATTAAACAAAAAAAGTAAACTTCGTCTGGAAAAGGTCCTGGAAAAATATTAATCCTGGGTTGGTTACACATTTAAAGAGACAACCAATTAGAGTTATCAGGCATAAACAAGTTAAAAATAAGGCTCTTGCTGCACTTTTGCCCCGGGCTTTGGCATTCTCCAACCTCGCCTGCTGTTAAGTCGCAACTGTGACAGTTTCAGGTCAGTGAGGTACCACAGGATGTTAGACCGATAAATGCTCCCACCTCAAATGAACTCCGTTTCCTCCTTCTGAAATAGAGCACGTCCCACACACAAAGCTGTTATTCAGTCTCACACAGGTGACTCACCGAAAACCAAAATAACACCAAAGGTGACAAGTTTACTTCCAGATTTAAAGAATGCCTTCGAGCACTAGAAGCACCCCGACTCCCAAAAAAACAACCTAACTCTGAGACTGTGTGCCATTCAGGTGGTGTTATTAAGCTGTTTCCATGCACAGCTTTTACCTGGCCAACGTCCACCTCGTGCGTGTATTTGCGTGCCGTGGCTCCGTTGGTGGTAAAGATAGCGGTGCCGTTTCCGTAAGGGTTCGAGTTGATTAAAGAGATGGCTTCATCAAGACTGTCAGCCACCAGGATGATGAGAACGGGCCCAAAGATCTCCTCCCTGTAGCATTTCATGTCCGGCTGAAAAAAAGAAGCATGATCAGGCTTTCTGCAGCGATATGGTGCAACAAGGAAAATTTTTTTTTGATGCATTTCATAACGCAGCATCTTATAAGTCTGACACACATCATTTATAAGCACTGAAGGGCGGGGGAGGGAAGGACTGTGTGCTGTTCAGCCGGTGTTATCAGTCTGCACTGTACTGAGACAGCCGATTTGTCTCTATGCAATACTTTACTTAAAGGTCAGATTGTTAAGCTTAGAGAGAAAATCATCTCCCAGCTTTTTTTTCTCTCTTTTAACAAGGAAATGACTTCCATCTCCCAGAGATTCATTCACACACTCAAATAGAAGAGGAAGTAAACACGAACATATTATAAAAAAAAGACACACAAATGAGTTTGTTTAACATTAACATTATTGCTCCAGCTACTAATAAGCATTGCAGTATCTCATTTCCTTTCCATTTTTTGTGCCTCCTACTGGAACCTGTAGCTTCGAAGGAAAAATTGTCTGTTTCTTGTATCAAAAGACCTTTTACATATATCTGAAACACGGAGTGGATATGTCACTCTTTGTTTCGCCTACATTCAAATTCAAAGCTTACCTTGACACCACCTAAGATGGTGGGTCCTACAAAGTTTCCGTTTTCATATCCTTTGACGTGAACCTTTCTCCCATCCAGCAGCAGCTTGGCACCTTCGTCCACCCCGCTCTGGATCAGATACTCCACCCTGTTCTTGGCTTCGGGGGAGATCAGGGGACCCACGTCTGCCCCAGGCTGATCACCTAATGCACGAAATTATAGAGGTTTGAAAGACTTTCATGATCCAAGCAAATCCTTCCATTTCTAATGAAAATACATAAGAATTTATTAAAACTTAAAATGGTTTGGGGGGGTGGGGGGGATACCTGCATTTACACGCAGCGATTTGGAGCGCTCCACCAGCTCTGGGAGCCACTCACGTGACTCCCCAACGAAGATAGCCGTGGAGAGAGCCATGCAGCGCTGCCCGGCTGCTCCGAAGGCTGCGCCCACCAGCTGGTTGAGGGTATTCTCTTTGTTGGCGTCGGGCATGACCACACCATGATTCTTGGCGCCCTAAATGTAAGAATGTAGGGCGCAGAATAATTCTTAATATGTCGGTTTCCATGAGATAAACAGAAAAAGTTCCCTGGTGTGCAAGTACCATGTTGGACTGCACTCTTTTGCCGTTCTTGGATCCACGCTCGTAGATGTACTCTCCCGCCTGGTTGGATCCCACAAAACTGATAGCTTTGATGGCCGGATGGTCACAGATGAAGTTCACAGCTTCATTAAAGATACAAGAAAAAATGTAAATTCTTCCCTTTCATAAATGCCTCAGCCAAAATTCAAAAGTCAAAATATATGAACACCAAGACAAAGACTCCAATCCTTCTGCATCTAACACCTGCAAAATGCTCAAATATGAGTTGCACATATAGAAATTTCCCATCTGCATATCACTTCAGGGTATTAAAAACTCAGCCAGCCCCCTCTCTCTCTCCTTGTTAACAACAAATGTACGCCTTGTGAATAAATGAGTCATGCACTCACCTGCATGCTGCCCGTGGATGATGTTGACGGTACCATCTGGTGCCCCGGCGTCCTGGAGCAGCTTGACCAGGAGCATGGTGCAGCCTGGGACGCGCTCGGAGGGCTTCATCAGGTACGTGTTGCCGCACACCATACCGATGGGGAACATCCACAGAGGAATCATGGCGGGGAAGTTAAAAGGGGCGATGCCGGCACAAACGCCGAGCGGTAGACGGTAGGTGTAGGTGTCCATATCCTTGGTGATGGAGGGCAAGGTTTCCCCAAGCATGAGGGATGTGATGCTGCAGGCGTGCTCTACCACCTCTGAGGAGAAAGGAGAAAGATGAGACGATGGAAGATGCACAATTAACCAGTGGGTTCAATTCCTTTACAATTTTTTGGGTGCCGATTCCATTTAAATTGTGATTCTTGCAGGTTTTGTGGAGAAATAGAAATTTTTTTACAAAAACTCTTTCTGCAGGTTTTTTTTCTTAATTTAAATAAGGAAAAAAACAACACAATAGCCAGACCAACATTATGCTACTATAATGCCTGATAAGAAAAGTAAAAAATAATAATAATAATGAAATAAAAGCAATATTTTAAAGACTTATTTTGCATTTATTTGAAAAAAGATACTTAAAAAAAAGTTATTTTAAAATTGTGAAATAAATAATCCTGATAATAGATTTTTTTTTACAAAAAAAAAATATATCAATTTTAAAACTGTGAAACAACAAATGCTGATATATGATTTGTTAACAACAACAACAAAAAAAAAAAATCGATTTTAAAATTGTAAAATATACAATTCCCATATTTGATTTTCCCACCAAACCATAAAAGTTATAATAGAAATACAGTTTGGTAAAATCTTTTGGTCCTCTGATACCAAACATAGGAAGCAGGGAGCACCGGCCAGTATTTCCAGGCTTCTACTGAAGTCATCTGACAACCAAAATGGAGCATCAGGGCTACGATGCCAGCCTGAAGATTCTGCATGTTCAGACACATTTTATTTCCGTGTACTTATCAGACATTGTGAAGAAGCCCAACACCTACATTATTAATAGGCTCTCTCACAGTTGATGGTAGATGTCAGGGTATAAACTAAAGCAGGGGATCAAGAGAGCTATCTGAAGACCTGTGAGACAGGATTGTGTTCAGTCACAGATCTGAGAAAGGATAAAAGAAAATTTCTGCTTCCTATTAAGTGCCTGAGCAGCAGCATTATTCCCAAGAAGATTTTAGGCTGTCATCGCTGCAAAAGATACTTAAAGTAAGTGATGGTCTGGATACTTATGTAAATTAGATATTTCTGCCTCTTAATTTGAATAAATATACATAAAAACACTAATGTAGCTTTTACTTAGTCATTGTTTAGAAGGGTTAAAAAAATGAATAAATAAATCTGATAATGCAGTGAGCAACGAAAAAAATGGAACACAGTAATAAAACGTCCATATTTCAAGCGGTAAAATATTGATTATCCACATCAAAATGCATTTGTACATTTTCACTAAAGCCCCTTAATTAAACAGATAAGCCCACCATCTATTTCTGTTGGCAAACAACAGTCATACTTGAACAAACTTTAAACATCATTTCCCCCTGTGAAGCAGTACATCATTAATGCTGGCAGTACACCTCAAATAGTGTCTGTCTTTCTGCTGATAATAAAAGTTAGCAAGCCAGAATAATTAGAGCACCCTAAAACTGGGATCTGCACCAACAAGAAATAATTAATGTTTTAAAAAAAAACCTTTGGCAGCTTAGACTTGTAGCATCTAAAATGAATCATCCTTTAAATGCAGTATACACAGCTTCCTAATTTCTCACAATGTTTGTTGATCACATGTGGTTGCCAAAGTGGACAAGTGCTACTCAGTAAGGCACGGAGACAAGTACTTTTAGAGAAAGTGGGTAGAAAATTAACTTGAAAGCCAATCTTCAGCATCAGGACACAACAGTGTAATTCTGCAGGAATACAGGAATACCGCTGAGCATTTTGTTGGATGTTTTTCCAGAGTTAGAAACTTTGAGGTTGAATTAGCTACAAGTGTCACCTTTATCACAAAACACATCCGCATGCATTATAGAAGCATTAGTTCTTAACCTTAGCTTCTACAAATCAAAACACAAATAAACTGAGAAAGAGTGAAGCACAGGAATGATCCAAGCTGCAACATGACAGGAATTACAGGATTCTGGCTCGTCTGTAAGTCGGCTGAAAGATGGCATTCTCAGCTTAGGTTGCTGTGTGTGCTGATGTGAGCTTGCAGGGTTGGTACTGTAAGCTCTCTCATACAATCACATATTAAAGGGTTATTGGGTGAAGTTCAAGTCAAGTTTCTGTTTGCATGGAAGCACAAGGCTCTACAACTGATCTTAAAAGATGCACAACCTGGTGAATTGTCTCTCTCACCCATTTAAACCTGCAGATTTGAACAAAGCCATAAAGATATGGCTGCAAAGGGAGATGTTGATCAGTAAAGCCATAAGATTAATTTCAGAAAATGTCAAATTTGGGAAAAACCAGCATGAATACATCTTTCCATCCTGACTTGTACCAACAGTTTAGGTTGCTGGGGATGTGAGGAGGATGTTTTCTTGACCACAGTGGAGCATCTTATAATGGCCACTTCCAGCAGGACAATGGACCATTCGACGAAACAAAAAAAATCTCCATGTGGTTCAGATCCCAACCCAAAAGAGCACCTTTGGGATGTGGTGGAACGGTGCAGCCGACAAATCTGCAACTACTCTGTGACCCAACCCCATCACATCAAAATGCAGCAAAATCTTTGTGGAAAGTTTCCAACACCGTGTTGAATCTATGTGTGGAAGAATTAAAGCCGGTCTGATGGAAAAATTGGGTCCAATATGTACAGAATAAACTGTCTGGTCAGCATACGTCTTCTTTAAAGGGAGCCTATTGGGGCTGAAACTTGTAATAGAATTATTCGATTCTACAAAATGATCGACTCAAATTTTCATATTCGAAGCTCCGTTTATTGTTATTTTTAAAGAAATGAATGCATACGATCCCGTATTACACGTAAATTCCGTGTAACATGAAAATGCACCTTTTTGCGTCATTCTTATTTTATGAAAAAGCAAAAAAAGTTTGGACGAAATGGATCAACTCAAAGATTGTCTTTAATCAACCAAGTATAACAGGATTATGCAGGAGGAATACTATATTACTGTAGTTAAAAAAAGACATTAGAACATTTATTTAAAGTTTTAAAAAAAGAGACTTGCATGAAATTAATGTAAATAAATCAAGATGCTGATTATTCGATTAATCGAATCGATTACGAGGTCAGATTAATCAATTACTAAAATAATTGATAAATGCAGCCCTAGATCCTAGTAACTTTTTTTGGATTCAGAGCTTTTTCTAGTGTTATAATGTTGAATATTTATCAGAAAAATGAGTGATGCTATTTTTTTTTTTATCACATTAACAGACGTTTGAGTTTCCCAGTGTATCTTAACACTCAGTTTCCATGACGCTGAAAACTATCCGTTAAGGGAGTTATTTTTTCTTTGATATTTTGGTGACGTAGGGAAAGGGGGGAGACTCAGTGACTGGCCATCTTCTCCAGGTTTTGCACATTCCTGATGAAAAAAAAGGCAGACCACCCTCTCATTGTAAGGCGAAGAGGTTCAAACTGCAGTGGACACAGCGACACTTCCAGCGTCACAAGAAAAGGTTTTTGGCTGTGAGTTGCATGTGATTTCTGAGAGTCTGCCACAGAGTTGCGCCAACGTACCGGACACTGGCACTTCTCCAAAGGCTGCTGGATGAATAAGGGCCAGCACATCAGGGGATTTAAAACCAGGCTTTTGCTGAAAAAGTTGTCTGGTTTTGTTTCAATACATCAGTGTGTGAGCGGTCAAACTAGCAAATAGTGTTGGCAAACAGCATCATTACCTTCTCTATTTCTCCATCTTTTTCACCACCAGCGTCTACAATGTGCTTACATATTAACAGGGGCACAGGTATATTGGCTCATCAGCAAAGTGCTCTCATTGGTCCAGGACTGTTTTATTTGTTTTATTTTTACTATTCTTTCAACTCAATTAAATGAAAAAAAACAATGCTTTATTTCTCTAAATCATAATTAAGAAATGTTTTATTTATCATTACTTTTTAATCTCCAGTTATTTGAGTGTTATTGTCTTTTCTTTAATGGATGGGAGTTAATAACATCTGTAAAGCTGTATGATTTGTGGTGACATGTTTATCTGAGTATCCATTTTACTTTGTTTTGTTTACAAGTTCTGCAGGTGTTTCTATGACAGCATAAACAGATGATGCTCCCAACAACTAATCTCGGGAGCTGGCCAATGGGGAAAGAGTCATCTTGCTTTTTTTCTGGCAGGGAATGATCTGAGGGCCGTATGGGGAGGATCAATATAAAATAAATACAGGGGTTTGTGAAAAATGCTTGATTAATTCATGCTCTTGTGAGTTCGCAAATTAGCCAGAAATGAGCATAATAGGGCCACTTAAAGCCGTGAAAAGCCAAATAAGCCTCTACATGCTGACAAAAATCAAACCAGTCACTCTGTCATTTACTAATTCATCAGCCAAGTCGCCTTTGCAGGAGGTGTGTGTGCACACACACACAAATAATGGACACCCAGAAACCACTTGAGTTTCCAGCTTTCACCCAGGCTTCTAGATAAACAGGTACCCTTTGCATTGGCACATTCAGCTATTGCAGACAATGGTTTCAACAGGGGGATTTTAATTTCAGATATGTATTCAGCAGCGCTCTTATCGAGCCTGTCCATCAAAACCCAATCATAGCACTTGAATTCAACTCCATGTATTATTTCACTTACGCAGTCCTCTAAATACATCCCCCTCCGCATCGGCGAGAGTTTTGCCCTGCTCCAAGGTGATTATTTTCGCCAGCTCTTTCTGAAATATTAAGAAAGGGACAAACAAACGTGGATCAATTCAGGAAATCAACATTTAAGCAGAGAGATCGACTGAAAAATGCCCCTACAATGTTGTCTTTTATGAGCTGCTGGTAGCGCAGGAAGATCTGCTGCCTGCTGAGGATGGAGGTCTCAGACCAGGACTTAAAAGCTCTGGAGCAGGAGTCCACGGCCGCCAGCATCTCCTCCTGAGTGGCTTTGGGAACCCGTCCCACCACTTCATTAGTAGCCTGATGGAGAAAGAAACAGTTGACTGAGAAGAAGGGAGGCAATTACTTGACATTATTTCCAGCACATCTTTTTATTAATGCTGAACCACCAAATACTAGATTTTTTCCTCCTTTCTTAATTTAAAAATGAAGCAACTGGAAAACTACACAAGTTATTTGCAGTCATATCTTGATTTCCAAGCCCCTGGAAGGTTGTTTAAACAGTGGATCATCTATAAATACTCACAGGATTGTGAATGTCTAGCCATTCGGATGAGTTGGACTCGACAAACTTGCCATCGATGAACAGCTTAGTAGTAGGCTGGAAGATCAAAGAAGAAAACAACTCAATTCCTTCCACCAGCTATAATCCTTGATAAGTTCAATGAGTTTATCTGATAATCACTACAACAAGTACATTGACTTTCCACAGCTTTTCACTTTGCATGCAATGAGTTGTGCTCACTTACGACAAACGTTTGCTTGAGGTGGCATTTCTAAGCAGAGCCTAGCTAGTTTGGAACATCTCAACACAATATTACACAAGAGACTAATTACATATGAGTAAATTGTGGTCATTTTGCTGAAATATTTCTGGACATTTTTAGGATGGCTTAGCAAAGATTTATTAGTCATAATGCAGGAAAAGATGCCCAATGCCATTTAGAAATAGTCATATAGTGTGTCGGAAAGACATGCTCAGAAACCAATGACAAGATAATTATGCAGAGTAAAGTGTTGTTTTTCTTAGTAAATTGTGGACTATGTTATTAAATGCATTGCTGGAAAGTTGAATATACAATAATGTCATTACTGTCTCTTTCTCATTATATAACTAACAAGCACAAATTATCATTACTCCAATTGCAGTTTGTGCATCAGTTGGGTGAAGAATAAAACCAAAAGAAAAAATGCCTAGTCATTTTTCTCATCACACACTGCGGTCTCTTGCAGCGGTTTAATGGCATTAGCTATTTATCTCAAACCTCAGACCTCATCACCTTCATAATTCAACCAACTGCAATTAAATGTGCATCTATGAGCATTGATGTCATTTATTTGCAAAGTTAAACACCAGAGCACTGCCAAAATTGGGCCACAAGCAAAAAGGGGAATCCAGTAGTAGAGGGTTTATCAGTTCACATGTTTATAATGCCTATACAAGCGTTGGTACTGATACCAACGTAACAGGATCAATGCATAGGTTTCATTTCATTCCTATATGTCCTGTATGTCACGACAGACTGACCCAGACGCAAAGCTTGTTGGCAGAGGCCTTTAGGGGTGACAGAACATATTTAGGAAAATAATGGTGGTGAAAGTAGCTTCTTATGCATTAATGAATTAGTCTAATGCATTTAAGTTCAACTGTTACTTCAGCCACGTCAGAAAGTATAAAATATTAAAAGACAGATGAGCATAATACATTTATTCCATTGAAATGTGCTACTGTACTTGAATGAATACATTTAATGGAGCTGAAACAAAGACATGTAATATATTGGACAGCTAATTATTTGCGTTGACCATGTAAAACTTATCATTTGTTTTCTTACAGTCAAATTGTTTCTATTTAGTTGTAAACTTCGCCAAAAGCTATCCTGGGATTTAAATAATTTAATAACCCAAAGTTTAAATGACAAAAACACTAAAATAAGAAAATTCCTTTAGATAAAGCAATGTGAAGATGCATCCTATTTCAGATATCAAAAAGTATCTGTCTCATTATTGGTAACACTGGCCCTTTAATTACTTTATATTTAGTTATTGGATTGATACCAAATCTACAAGCATCACAGGCAGCCCTTTGTAATTATCAACACAAAGTAAACATATCGTACATTGATAATGGTTTATCAAATGGCTTATATCCATAGGAGCTGCAGCAATCATCTGAAATATAAACAATCTGCAGCATCTCTCATCACCTGACAAGTAACTCAACCCACAGATAAATATAAAAAAACAGAGAGGCTTTGCTGAACTCTTGACATGTATTTATTGCTACGTTACAAAATCGGTTGAATGTCAGTAGTGCTTCTCACCACCGAGGAGGAGTAGCACATGCGACCCAGCTGGAGGGGGGCCTGGGGGAAAAAAACACAGGAGAACATTTTACCAACTCAAATTACAATTAAGCTAGTAAACAGAGTCTCATAGGACGCCAGTCTGAATCCTAAAATGACATATTACCCATGTCCAGGTTCCAATATATTGTAGCAACAAAATCTATCGATGACAAACTTTAAATTCTTGCAGAAAGGGGGAGTGGAGAGCCTGCAACGTGTGTGACTTTGTTAGCCAACAGCTCCAGTTGTTAGCCGTCCTGAGCTGCATTAGCAAACAACAAAACCGACGGTCCTGCAAAACAAAAAGCACACAGCGGACATTTGCTTTACCTGCTTCTTTAATATAGACCGGAGGAGAATCGCTGCCATTGTGACTCAGTCTAGAGCTTGCTTATCCTGCTCTGAAGTCCTTTAACCGATCCACTGTTACCCCGGAGTGCAAAGAACTTCAGCTTCCAAAGGACGGGACGGCGGGATGCAATGCTGCGCTTTTACCAGATCTACAACCGCACATCGCTCTGCTTTGTAGCCATCTAGGCTAACGCAGATGACGTTGTGATCTGTGGAAAGTGTCTGTTATTCTATTGCCTGGTTCCAATCTTTGAGGGCGGGACTTGTATTTTTAATAGCGAATCACTGCACGATATTTGCCAACCGCCCCAAATTAGGAGGCTCTGATTGGCTGTGGCGAAAAACGCAAACAAGTTTATTTCTCTTTTCTTTTTGTCTCATTCGGAAATTAAGTTTGGAAAATATGTATAAGTTGCTGTAAGTTTACAAAGGCGGAGTTTATAAACTGAGAAAACTTTCGACAAAGTAGTTGGAAAAAAAACATTAAGACCAATGAGTGGTAGGTAGGCAAATCGTTCCCATAGCAACGTGCTTGAGGACAACATGGCGTTTCTGCAGTGGGATTGTGTTGACGTCGGAAGATGGGTTGAGTCTTTAGGATTTCCTCACTACAAAGTAGGCTGAAACTGGTTGGCTCAATCCAAATGCACCACCGAGACAAGATAAGTTCCTGTGAACCTCTAATTGTTGACTTTTTATTTCTGCTGCAGGCTTGTTTCACCGAGAATCTCATCACTGGAAGGAAACTCATTCATGTGAACTGTAACAATTTACCCAAACTTGGAATCACAGATTTTAAAGACATGCAGGTAATAAGAATAGGCCGGCATGTGTTTACATATTAAACTTACTTTGTATTTGATGCCAAAACATCAAATCATTTCATGTGCATCACTAAAAAATGTAAGTAATTTAGAGTAATAATTTTCACTTGGACTGTACCTCTCTTTGCTGTGTTGTACTTGAGACACCAGTTAGTAAACTACTCTCTTTGGGTGCACTCAGTACTATAACACGTCCTGTTTGGCACTCTGAAAAGTGTGATATTCAGTTTAGCTGTGTGTTATCACCAAGTATCACTGTCAGAAACACCTCAAATCAGAGCCCACTCTATGTTGTTGACTGTTATCTATGACCTTGAGGTAAGACTTAATCGGCCATTAGTCCCTTTATATTTTCAGCTTTGCTCGAAGCATTAAGTGTTGATGAGTGCAAGCTGACAGTGATGGAAACATGTTTATTTTAGGTTTAACACATAAGTCCTTCGATTCATTTGCTTCAAGATGCATAACCCTGTAGAGTTAACAATCTTAACAAGATCTCCTTGACTGGATCTTCTCTGTCTCAGTGGGGTTATGTTATTAAAAAGAGTTAGCGAGCGTTAAGCGTGCCCCATCAAAGGCCTCAACCCTGCTGCGTGTCCTGCAGGTCATCTCTGCTGGTGCGCGTGAGCTGCTGGGGATCACAGAGACCCTGTGGAGTCGCAGCATCGCTGACCCCCGGCGGGACAGCATGGCCCTGTTCTTGGAGAGAAAAAGCCGCACAGGCGACCGTGCAGACAGCCTCACCTACAAGCAGTTCCTGGATGGTATGCATCAATGAGACCCCAGCATGAATCACGACAGTAAAGGAGCAAAGAAAAAAAGAAAAAAGCAAGACATGTCAGTGTCATTTCACATCACCAACTGTCAGCCGGCGATGACGCCGTTCAGACACTCATAGTAGGTCGTGTTCAGGCTTTGACATTAACACTTTCCAGCAACAGAATGCAAAAAAAAAAGAGGAAAGAATCTTTTAATCAAGCTCGTTTCCACTGGCTGTCAAATACATCAAAACGGCTAGAAATCTACTGACTGCCTAGTGAGCTCCCAGCAAGAGTTAAACAATAAAGACTGAGTGCACTTTTCACACATCGTGCACATGTATATTGTATAATCAGCTACTCAAACAGCTCTCGCCTTTCCAATTCTGGTTAAACGCTTAAACCACGCACTATTCCCATTGATCTGAAGTGGATGTGTTGTAACTGGATTGAGTTATTGATTTGAAGTAGAAATCCTTAGGGGGAAATTCTCTTGATGACAACAAAAAACATTTTTAAGGTTCAGGAGGTCCCTATATTATCTTCTTGGTCATTACTCTCAGAATTTAGATTTAAATAAGCCCTCCAATATGACTTTGGAGCTGCTGCACTTTGATGCACTTATTCATATACCATCTTTGCAAACTTGCATTAAAAGCTATATGAGTGCATCAGATAATGGTTGGTCCTTTGCCAAGCAGACCACATGGGAGATAGGTGGTTTCTATTTCAGCTAACTCCACACTTTATCACTCAAAAAGAAAAAAATTATTTATGTAATATATACAGGGATGTTGAGCTATAGGCTGCTATTTTTGGCTTTTCCCAGACCAGATGTGTAAGCTCAGGTTTTATCCGAAGGAATGGATAGATTTTCAGTAGGCTGATTATTGCGTGGCTCTTTTTTCTTTTTTTCCCCTTCTCCCATCTCCTGCATCCCTAAATCTGATCACCAAACCAGCCCCCGTTTTAATTCTTAGAGAATATTATAGGTCCACTGCATCTTCGTACAGCAGAGTTAACTCTACATGAATAAATTATGATGCCTGCCTGTGAGATAGGCTGGGAGGCACTGCATCTGCCTATGCACACAAATGGTCTCTGTGCAGCTCAGAGCGCACCAATTACCATTCCGAGCACAGCACCTCTGGTCAGAAATGGAGCCGGGTCGGTGGCTGACAGCGGTCCGGGGGCAAAAGAGGAAAGATACCGCCGACAGTGGCAGCAACCTCTCAGTCAATCTGGATTAACTCAGGGCTGAGCTCCGCGTCGCCAGCGAAAGCGCGTGAAAGCGAGACGAACATCTGGTAGGATTCAGCGCAAACACCAGCCACTCACAGCGCGGTGTATTAAGGCAGGCTGTCGCTACAGAAGGCGTTTTCTCCTCTCTCCGGAGGTGAACGCAGGCGGATGCGCAATAGAGGCAATCCCGCACAGCTGCAGCCTCAAAGCCAGAACGGGACCCTCCAGGTTGCACTGGGTGTTTTTTATTTTTTGTTTTGTTTTTTCGCCCTTTTTTTTCTTTCCAGGTGGGGGAAAAGCTGAGTGACATTTCACTGGCGTGAAGGGATCGCAAAGAAATCGTCCTTTATCTGTTGATTATGGATTTCTTGAAGGGCATCTCTGGCTTCGCAGGCCGTTATATATTATAGACCCAAGTCGCGCGTTTCGGGACACCTGAATTATCTTCAGGAGAGCCGCCGTCGGTCCCATTTTGAGCAAGCCGCTGTTAGTATGCTCCGGTCACCTCGGGGAGGAAATAAGCTCAAACCCACCCTCCTGTGACTCGGCTTGATGCTTCATCTGAAAGGTAAACTCAATAATTGATCGCTGGAATTGCGGCTCGGAACTCTTTGGATGGATGGGGAAGATTGTCTGGTTATGAAGAGGCGTTATATTGACTTGAAGTAGTTCTCTCAGGACCCATTTGAATCCCCCCCACCCCACCACCACCACCACACATACACACACACATCATGACAAGGGTTGTGGCTGTGTAACCCACCAGCATAGGACCTGCACTGCAAGGTCAAAATTCTCCTTATTTGCAGAGTAATGCTGTCAGATAGCGATTTTATTTTTAGATTCCACATCTGTGCTGCCTCTTCTATTCTTTTTTTTTTCTTTCTTTCTTTCTTTCTTTCTTTCTTTCTTTCTTTCTTTCTTTCTTTCTTTCTTTCAAACAGGTGAAAATGAGGATGGTGACTGATGTGCCCATTATTCAGCTGACTCTCAGACATGAAATGATTGATTTCATCTGTTTCCTTGTGTGTACAGCAGCCCAGAAGATGCTATCTGCTGTGGTCATAGCTGATGTACAAATTGCACAGCAGTCACTAAGCTGTGTTAAAGTCCAAATGCATCTAAATAGCTGAACTGATAATAAGTGTGAGGGGCATGGCCCATATGATGTGTATATATCATTATCAACAGATAATGGTCCTGTCTTCCGTGGATTGTTGGTGATCACATATCTTATTATTCATGAGTGCCCTCGGCACCATTGTAACTGCTAAACCAGTGAAACCAAGCCCACGCCTCTTTTTGCTGCTCCTGTTTGCTCTTGCTGCTGTGTGAATGTGCTCAGTGCTGCTGCTTTCTTTGCTGCTACCTTTCACTGATGGCAGACAAGAGATAGGTGGCTCCTCAGCAGCAGGCTCTTCTGCACACCAGCTCCACATTCACTGACCCAAATTTGGACTCCCCCTCAAAATGGGCTTGTCTTTTTGCTGAAGAAGTGCTTTCATTAAGATTTTAAAGTG
Source organism: Craterocephalus amniculus (assembly GCA_036024015.1). NCBI lineage: Eukaryota > Metazoa > Chordata > Actinopteri > Atheriniformes > Atherinidae > Craterocephalus > Craterocephalus amniculus. The sequence goes on along the minus strand of JAVQJG010191951.1, from coordinate 9,475 downwards.
GGATATCGCTGGCGCATAATTGCACGCAGATGCGTCTGCTCCACTTGTGTATGTGCCATATGAGAAATGTTTCATAATTAGGTTTGTTTCCATTATTATAGCAATTTTGTTGTTGTGAAGAGGAAGCGCTGTGTCCTTAAGGTTTTTTTACACAGAGAAAAATGAATATGTTATTTGAATCAGACGTAAATGAAATTTTTAATGCTCTTGTTTCCCCACATTTATAAAGTAATGTGTAATAAAAAAGAAAGCCTGCTTGTGGAATATGCATTGCTTTCAACAAACATAAGATGAAAAGGAATGTTTTCTTTTTCTAGTTTGTTAAAGTTGCGCTTAAGATTTTACTAATTTTAACATCTGCTGCAAGATTATAATCACCTGATCACAAATACTTGCGTTACAGGGATTGTTTTGCAAGATATTTCTAAACACATCCAGTAAACTATAGAAAAACTTCTGGTTTAACCTTATAGAACAATCAAATTCCACTATCCCCATTGTTTACTCTCCTTTCTTCTTCTATGATTTAATGGCAACAAACATTTTCTAGTGTTTAACTTAAATTATTAATTTTGCCTTCTAATGATCATCAACTGACATCCACTTCATTGCATTGCTGTGTTCTCTTTTGGGTTTCAATACAAATAAAAAAGTAGAGACAAACAATTTAGGCCTAATTCTGGTTCCCTCCATTGGGCCTACCCTTTCATTTGGCAAAAATAAGGTGCACCATACGTTTTAAGGCTCAAGAAGGAGCGGTCATATAGCCATCCAAATGGCCCCAATCACCCCAGTAGAAGGAATTAAGAAAAGGGGAACTTTATCCCTGCAAAACTGGGAGTTAGGATTGGGCTTCCCTTTTGTATGATTGACCCCACATGGGTTAGATTCAGGTAAAAAAAATTAAAATGATTAACAACATATGTGACAAGGACATGACTACAAAATGCAATCAGACAAGGATCATTGCATCTGTATAGAACCTGTGGATAAAATCCCATATGAGGCACATTTTCTCCCTACATGGACTCCACATGGAGATGACTAGTCTACACTGTGAAAACAATAATATGAAAATGACTGATTATAAAATTAAAACAATATGATCTCACATCAGGAAACAACACAATGGTGCAAGAATAAAAACACTATAACAGCCGTGCAATTAAAATCAGATTGTAAATTTGTAACCTGCTCAGCTGGAACACACCACAAAGAACTCACAATATCCAGCAGATCAAGTCAGCACGAAACATCTAGCGATGCAGCGTGAAGGGAAGCGTTTGGTATTAAAAGGGGAGATGTAGAATCTGATGAACAGCACTTCCATTGATGCAGTGGTCTCTGCTTAGTATTCTAGCCCTCTGGTTTAAACACACACACATGCACACAGGCTTTTTGGACTGGAAAATAATTTTAGCTGCATCAGATTTCCCGTCAAGTCATTTAGATTTTTATTACATGCCAGACTGGGGAAAAGTGTAATGATTGAAACATTAAATCCATCACAAAATTAGCTGAGTGTGCAGTCTCCTCACCCAAACTGTCATAAATGGTACAACAGGCCCACAACTGGAACCTTTAAATCAATTTAGGTTGTCTGAAAATCAGCCAGCAGTTACATCATACCCAAAACTGACGTTTTCTGTGTTGCCATGACACCAAAAACCATAGGAGCTTTCACACCTTAACACTTGGAGGCTTTGCAGGAAAACGGTGTCATATCACATACGCAAAAAGTGACAAAAAACGTTCAGGAAGCAGCACTGGTGTTTGGCCGGGATGTTTGGACTGTTGCTGCACAAGCATTTACTTGACAAAATGGGATTTTTACCAGCTCAGTCAAAATATGATCCAGTTCAGCACATTGCAGCGGCTCCATTTGGGCTCATAAAGCAGATGGGCCGAGGACCTGTTTCACTGCTTTGTCGATACCCATCCACCATCATCGTTTGCAGCATCGTTGACACAACCGAGCTTATTTTTGGCAGCAGCAGACTGTTCTTCTCTGACTAACCCGGGCGAGACACTCCCGAGACGCAGCAGTTGCTGTTGTGTCGACCTGCGTGGAGCCACAAACAGATCTCATTAACTTCCTCGCACAGGGCTGCTTTCCCTGGTTTCATGCCCAGATACGGATTGTAGAAGCTCTTCTTGCATGAGCTGCAGCATAAGTTATACCATCTGAAAACATACCACCCCCATGACCTCACCGACCGATTGGCAAACAGCGTGCTGCATAAGGCTTTTTCTTGGCGAATGCTACCCCAGGGAGGCCATAGATATCCTCTCCTACAGCATTCTTCTGCTGCTGCACATGATAATATGTCTCAGTGGCTGGAGGTTGTTGTGTGGTGAGCTGCCTCTATTAGGCACAAATCCACCCACCAATGTGCCAATGTGGGTGTGGGCTGTCAGTCTGTTTTGTTCTCCGAGGGCGGAAATACCTTCTCATAGGTAGTAAAACTACATTTGATTGACTGAGAATGAGATGGTCATTGATACATCAATAGATTGTTTCTTGTTTATATTTAGGTCGACTCACTGTAATGAGCAGCGCAACCTGGAAGCTAATGGTTTTCTGAGGTGTGACATTTGAAGATGAAGTGCGTGATTGATGAATGCATTAATTGATTATCTACTTATTTGTTCATGTACCTGATGAGTGCAACCTGTTATGCAAATCTCTGTGGAGCACCCATAATTAAATGCAAATTAAGGAGATGGTACCAGATATTTCCTGCCAGGGTCTCAGTAGCTAGCTGGAGGGTGCAGAGGAGGAGGTGGAGGGGATTGTCCTTTTGTCCTCACAGAAACAAATTTTGGAGGGATTACCGTTGCGACCACTCTTTTCACGTTCGGCTGAGTTTTCAGTAGAAAAAAAGAGCCTCATCTACAAAGAGTGAATCAATATCACGTTTGCAGCACTGTTCGAGTCTGGAAGTAGCAGGTCCTCTCCGCCTCATTGCACAACCAGGGGCCACCATTCACTCGGGGAAGGAGGTGACTGGCACACTTACATATACACACTGGGGACACACCATTTTTTCTACCCTACCAGTGGATAAATTGAACAGTCGTGTGTAAAGGAACGTAAACCCTCTTTTAGTTGTATGATTGACAGATCAGGACATTAAGAAATAATTAAGATAAATCCTGAAGTGAGGTAAATATTTGGTGTATAATGGATGTACCAAATCAGATTAGGAATTGTTAATGTAAGCACATCCCTCTGCTTTTACATAAATTAGCAGGTAAGTAGCAGCTAGGTCCTGCTCATGAAATGCACTTATTTAATTGACCATCAGCAGAATGAGCTCTTCTTTAAATGCAGCTGTTTTGGCAGTTTGCTGGTCTGCAGCATTCAAGTGTGTGTTTGCACAATGCCAGGAGGGAAGGTATCAGCAATTAACCTACAGAGGCATTTGTTGGTCCTCATTAATGGGCAGGATGAGGTCATTTCCAAACTATTTGAAGTCTTTCATTCTAAAGTGAGTAAGACTATTGACAAGCGGAAAACCGTCACGATGATCACAACCCAAGCTCAACACAACAGTATTGGCAAAAACGCTTAGTTCAGTTGTTGAGCAGGGGGATGGAGGGCTGATTATTTGGCCTTTTTTTTTTGCAGTCAGTGAGTCCACCATGAACTCCTTTGCATATCACAGTATTTACAGGCAAATGTGAGTCCATCAGTTTGGTAACTAAAGGTAGGCTGATATCTGGTCATGCCACAGAATAATGATCCCAAACACAAGAACAAATGTACAACAGAGAGTAAAAAAATCTATGTGTTGCAATGGTCCAGTCAAAATCCATACATCTACCTGAAATACTGTGGTGACAACCTATAAGAACATTAAAAGAACAAAATTCAATTATCTGAAGCAACATTGTAAAGAAGACTGGACCAAAATTGCTCAACAGCAACAAGGGATGCTGATAACGTCATACAGAAAATGATCACTTTAGGTTTTGGCTCCTGTAAGTGGCTCTACATGCTACTGAATCATGAAGTACACTCAGTTTTTGACGCCCTGTTCCTGCAAATTGACCTACTTTCTGTTCACTTAAATAATGACTCGATGTAATGTATCATGTGTTGTTCATCCGAGGATAGATTTTCCTCATTTTCAGCCCTGTTAATGACTCAGTCTTTTTTTTAATTATTACATCCTGATTCATAAAAGCTTTGAAAAGAAAGAGGATGCCCTGTTTTTATGCCACTGTAAAAGTAGACACAAAACTTGCCACAGAGGTGAGCGAGTAGAGTCACGGCAACGCTCGGTAATGACTCCACACTCCATTTCTCACCAACTTAAATCCAGGCACCACTGCACCGCTGAATAAAAATCCACAAATCTTCCCAGATTTGGTGATGTTGTCCTGCATAAAAATGGGACCGGGAAAAGACATTTATTCATTGCTGCTTCATTAGCAGGGCACATGAAAATGTCAGCGCACTCTCCAATAATATTCCTCCCCTTTGCTATTATGTTCAGTTTAAAGGCGACCTCTTTCCTGCCTCCTTGTCAGGCTGCGATACTTTTTACCCGGCTGTCAAAACGCAGTCGCTGTCAAGCGGATGCCACCAGACTTCCTTTACTCCCCCACATGGCTGCGCGTGTCACTCCTGTCCCCTCTGCTGTTTTTCTTCATGAGATTTTTCTTCGTAATCACACTGGCAAGGTTATCGCACCATGAGCAGCGTGTCACCGTTCAGGTGCAGAGGAAATTTTTGAAGCATGAAGGTTTTTCAAGTGGCATGCTTTCGCTGAGGCGAGATTTATACGCACACTTTTTCAGCTCCCAACATGGACAATGGGGGCATTACGAGCAAACCGCTGGAAGCTGTAGCCATAAATCAGCCATTCTCTTTGGTATTTAAAGCTGGCTTTTGTGATTTTACTATAATTGAGGGATTGGATCTCTTGTTCTCCGTGTTTATTTGGATTGCTGTTCCTGTCTGTGTTCGGTAATTGGATACCCAGGGGTGTGAATATTGCATGTTCGACTGCAATGTCACTAAATTTCAGCTGTAGATATGAGCACATCTAATGTCACTCATGCTTCAGCGCATTGTGTGGTACACCTGCAGGCCTGTGATCGGATCACCCAGGTCTTAGTTTTATGACATTCGATATCCCTGACAATGTCTCAGGATTCCTCAAATGGATCCCTTCTTATCCCCCATCTCAGTTGTGTCATAAGTAAGAGTAGCAGCAGAGAGAGCGGAGAGAAAATCAATAGAGAGGCATAGCACATCCTCACTGAGGCACCAGGCCCAATCATCCCTTCCTATTGGCGATATGATCCTGTGAGATATCGGTCTAATTCTTATGAGGCCCTGAACTGCCAGTCTAGACTTTCATCCTTCTGTACACAAACATAAAAGGACTGGTATTATCATATAAAAAAAAAAAGATGATCAGGGGAGACAGAGCTTAAAGGGAAAGCTGCCACAAAGACCATACATGATTACTGGGGATGTTTCACTCTCAAGTCTGCAGGTGACTAATTAGTTTCATGTCTAATTGCACAGCGTTCATTGTTTGTTCAGGCATTGACTTGCTCAGCTTCCTGCCCACTATTTGGATTCACTTCAATTCGAAGCTTGGAGCTGGCAGATAGGGTTTCAAATCTAGCGGAAAAGCTGCAACTTTACAGGGAAGAAAGCCCCCGTTTCTCATTTAAAGGGAGGTTTCTTGCTGTGAGTGTGATCACAGTAACAAATACTACACTTTGTTAAAGATTACACTGACTAAAATGTTATGCTTTGCATTTTGAACTGTTTGATAAAATAGCTTATACTTTTTTATGTCTCTGCCCTGATCTTCCTTTGTTCTTTTTTTTTTTCCATAGGTCTGTCAACCTGATTTAAAGCCAAATGGAGTTGTTTCTGGTGTATCTGATTGTTCTCGGTGTGGCCATAAAGGCCCACAAAGTTCAAATCTGCCCCAAGCGCTGCGTATGCCAGATGCTGAACCCCAACTTGGCAACTTTGTGCGACAAGAAGGGGCTGCTGTTTGTGCCCCCTAACATCGACAGGCATACGGTGGAGATGCGGCTTGGGGATAACTTCGTAACCAGCGTTAAACGCAAAGACTTTGCAAACATGACCAAGCTGGTAGACCTTACCCTTTCTCGCAACACCATCGGCTCCATCGCGCCTTACGCCTTCAAAGACCTGGAGAACCTGCGAGCCCTTCACCTTGACAGCAACCGACTCACCCGCATCACCAATGACACCTTCAGCGGCATGTCCAAGCTGCATCACCTCATCCTCAACAACAACCAGCTCACACACATCCACATCGGGGCCTTCAATGACCTAACAGCGCTGGAGGAGCTGGACCTTTCTTACAACAACTTGGAAAGCGCCCCGTGGGTCGCCATCCAGAGGATGTCCAACCTCCATACGCTCAATTTAGACCATAACATGCTCAGCTACATCCCAGAGGGCACGTTCTCTGGGCTGCAGAAGCTTAAAAGGCTGGATGTGACGTCCAACAAGCTCCAGAAGCTTCCCCCTGACCCTGTTTTCCAAAGGGCAGGGGTCCTGGCTACCTCTGGGATAATGGGGCCTTCGTCGTTCGCGCTGAGCTTCGGAGGGAACCCGCTGAGGTGCAACTGTGAGCTGCTTTGGCTGCGGAGGCTGCGGAGGGAGGATGATCTGGAAACGTGTGCCTCACCGCAACATCTTGCAGGACGTTATTTCTGGACTGTTTCAGAGGAAGAGTTCCTCTGTGACCCTCCTCTCATCACCAGGCACTCCCAGGTATAGCCTGTTAAGATATAACACACTCTGCTACACTCTCTGAGACAGATATTGCCTCAGCTAATCCAGAGTGGCACTTTGTGCTCGCCTGGATTGTCAAAACAAATATTAGCCTTTGAACATGAGGAGTACTACAAGAGCTGGTGGACACATCTGGGACCTGAAGTTAAGACATTTTTACCAAATATACAGCTCTTAGAAATACTGTAACCCACAGCAGACCCTCTGCAGAGTTAATTTAGCTGGGTGTTCAGTTATCTTTTTAATAAAGCTATTAGTGTGTTTTGTGATGGATCAGAGGTGAAGCTCTTGATACACTAGCAGTGATTTAGTCACTGAGCATCCAAACAGAAGGATCTTGCCAAATAACTCTTGCTATGTAAACTCATTTACATTCAGCAGACCTCCTCTGCATAATTGCTGAGATAATTTACTTTTACCAGAGAAAAAAAACCATATGATTATGAAGCGGTCCTTACTCTAACTGCTTCTGCTACTTCTGCCTCAGGAGCTGCGAGCTTTGGAGGGCCAGAGTGTGACCCTGCGCTGTAAAGCCAGGGGCGACCCCGACCCCATTATCCACTGGATCGCACCAGACGGGCGCCTTATGTCGAACTCCTCCAGGGCCGTGGTCCACACAGATGGAACGTTGGATATCCTCATCAGCACTGTCAAGGACTCAGGTCTGTTCACATCCCCATGGCTGCACTTGTGTTGTTGACTGAACAAAATTAGTTGTTTGCTTGTACACACATAAGCCTATAGTACTGAAGTATTTTTTCCATGTCAGATAATAAAGTGGAGATGGTTAGGGCATGCAGGCTTATGCACCGATAAAAGTCACAAGGAATTGAAAGGTGACTTCTATATTTATATTCAGGTTTATGTCTTGCATACATCCTTAATATGTTTGATCGCATACTTTAAGGTGTTAAGGGTTAGCATAATAAATTCTCAATAATTCCCAGAGAAAATGTTGTTCAAATAGACCATACGCCAATTTTTTTGTGGGTTTTCTCCCTCCTGAAGTGTGTTAAGGGTTTCTTTGTGAAATTAAAAATCCATAAATCCACACCAACATGAGTTATCCTCACCGAAGCTTTGAAGTCCATGGCATGTCTTGGCCATGTCTTCATCAGCATGTAACAATTTACCTTATTTCCTGTCTTGTTGGATTTTGAATGGAAGGTAAACAGATGTCTTGACCAGTCAGATCAGTTTGTGCTTTTCAGGACTTAAAAAAAAAGCTATTGGAGTATTTTAAACAGAAGATGACACGTGATCACTTAACAATGCACAATATGAAAAAGATATCTTTGTTTATCAAGAGTGTTAAGATATATTAATAAGTCAATTAAATTAAATTGTAAACTTAATCTGAGAGACTCCAAATGAAATTACAAATATTTTCAAAAAGTGGTAATTGATCGATATAAAATGGCAATTAGTACAAACAGGGTCAGATTAAGATAATGATAAAGTTACAGTTTTCAGTCTTCCAGCAAATACTGTACCTATATTAATCTGATCTGGTGTTACAAACTGAATATTGATCCTGCAGTTGTTGATGCTGGTGGGATCTCCCACTAATGCCTTTGCATAGTTAACCAGGACCTCTGCTTGTATTTGTTTTAAGCTGTACTTTACAGCAGTGATCTCCTGTATTGCACTAAACACACTATAACGTGATGTGTAACAGAGCTTGTGTTTCAGTCGGATTTTCCCAAGGCCGACAGTTGTTTGGTGATAGTTATAGAAGTATAAAAAGTCTGTTGCCAGTCACAGTTACTGAGAACATAGTCAGTTTCAACTTTCCATTTGACTTTTGCATCTGGAGCTTTATTTTCTGTGACAATATATAACCTTTCGGATTATGTTTTCATGCATTATGATCACTGTCTAGAAATGCTTTAGAGTTTATGTCACATACCCTGGTGTTTTTGTCTGTATTACTGTATTTGTGTCACGTATATCTATTTTAAAAACGTGTGTAATTCCAATGTTTACTAATCCTGTCTTTTGGTGTCCCACATAAAAGAGAATTCAATTAAAATGAGGGAATCTATGCAGACGCCTTGAGATTTTACTCCAATTTCACGTTATGATTTTCCTTTGGATTAAAATTATTTGATTTGCATTGGAATATATACAGTAGATTTGAACAATTGAACAAGTTGTTCTTGGTCTTTAATCCCAGCCCAAACAATTCTCTATCGAGCAGCAAAGTTGTACAGTTTAATGTTCAATAGGCTCCTTGTGAAACAACAGAAGGCTAGAGGGCTTAGGTCTTGACACCGAGAGATTGATTATCCAGCCACTGGGTATTATAGCCATGTAATTAAAAGCAAGGCTGTTCCCACTCTTATTTATAAAGCTTTAGGTCCTGTCATGTTTTCTAGCCATGTGAAAATAACTTCAGTCAACACTTTTTAATCTGGTGAGAGTAGTTCAGTTGCCCTCAATTGAAATGTTTAGTAGCTTTTATTTACGTTGTGAAGCAGCTGGGTTCTGAAGAGGTTCCCTGGATCACAAAAAAATAGATTTTTGCATAACTTTAAGCTGTAACTGTAGTGTGGACCAATCAGTGTGCCACACTGGGAAGTATTGAGGTAGTAAAGTCTGGCAACAGTCAAGTCAACAATGGCGGCTTCAAAAGAGGTTAGTGTAATATTGTATAATATAATATAATATAATATA